>JAABKJ010007420.1:0-20988 GCA_011634705.1 Andricus grossulariae | reverse complement strand
ATATATATATATATATATATATATATAATATTTGGAAATTATATTGTAAAACTCAGGTGGATACAAATTTGTTACACTTATTGTTTTTCTTTTTTCAAACTGTTTTAAAAATCATTGTTGTTTGTAAATTTTCATAGAATACTTTTTTTTTACTTAGTACTTGAACAATATGTGTGAATGTGGAGTTGTTTGCATTTTTCTTCACCTCTATTGCAAAGTTCTTAGATTTTAAGTTTATATATCGAATACGATTTTGATTATTTCTAATTAGGACCTAAATTTGGATTTTGAAGAAAATAAAAATCAGTGCTGGCATCCCTATTTGGTCGAATTCACATGGAATTAACATCCTACACATTAAGATGGGCCGAAAATGCAACATTTTTGAAAATCGAAAAAGCTTGTGCCGGAAAATTGATACATTTTATTACCAATAAAAATCTTGAAATTATGTATTTGAAGATTCAGTTAATTTTAATTACAATTTTTTAAATATATGTATGACATATGCTATTAGTTTCAATGCACAAGCAAGTCATAATTTCCTTAGATCTTAAAAAAAATGTGCAAACTGTTGACCTCACTGCTACGTAGCAACTTTTCAGCTATAGTCATTTTCGATTTTTTTTAAATTTTCAAAATTGAAAAAATAAATAAATAAAAACCCAAATTTGAGAATAATAAGAATTTTTGGAAATACTGGAAGAATGATTCTAAATATAAAAAAATACCTGGAAATTTTTTTGTAGAAAACTTAGGAAACTCCTCTCAAGAATCAAAAAGGGAAAATAATTTATATTTATTATTTTGAATAATACCGAATTTAAATAATGGCTAGCTTTTTTAAATGTTTAAAAATATGAGGCAGCTAATTCTAAAAAAAATGTATGTCAGGGAATTCGGGAATATGATTCATGGTGCGAATTCCATTGCGGAGCCATAAAATCTGGTTTAAATCGTAGAAATCCCCAAGAAATACTTTAAAATATGTGAAAATATTTGGAAATATTACGGGATATTTTGAAACACTTTGGAATACTTTGAAATACTTTGGAATACTTCGGAATACTTAGGAATATCAAGAATATATAAAGGAATACATAGAAATATTGAGGGAATAATTTCGTGAGTGTACAAGAAATATCGGAATTGTCCATCCCTCGATTATAGCTATGGTCGGCTGTACACCGACGAGCTTTAGGTTAGCTTCACGCGCGTAGAAGTGTTGGTGGGAGAGAAACTTTCGCCTCGAAGAGCGCGTGAAAGAAGGGTTGTCAACTTATAAAATTCATGTACTCCAGCTGATAAAAACTGTCGGTAACGCAGGTCATCAAAGGCAGTGATGCACAGTTACCGGCAGTTTCGAGCAGCTGGAATATCTGAATTTTATAAGTTGGCAACCCTTCTTTCAGAAGCTTTTCGAGGCGAAACTTTCTCTCCCCCCAACCGTCCTACGCGCGTAAAACTAATCTTCCGCTCGTCGGTGTAAGGCCGACCTATGTGAAATAACAAATCGAATAATGATTCAAAAAAATTCAAATTCGGGTAAATGATCATTCGGAAAAATAAAAATGAGGTCAAACGGTAACTCGGATAAACAGAAATTGCGAATAATTGTTATTCGGTAAAATCAATTTTGTTAGAATAAAAATTAGCGGGAAATTTTAATTTGGGGAATAATCCTGCGTGTCTCGTTCAAGTGCTTTCAAATTCAAGGCACTGTAATTGAAATATTAAAATTATAAAAAGTCTAAGCCAACCACATTCAATTCATGGCGCCATCTATTTTAAAAATAGAGCAATTTGAAAGAACGAAAGGTAAAAAGTATAAAAACTATACTTAATCGCAAAAGTTCCACGAATTGGGGAACTCAGGGTTTCGTATACTGGTGTAGTAAATTCGTAAGATTTTTTTTGCAAGTACCATATATTTACCGACCCTTTATTGTCGGCGATCACACACCACGTGTGACTAATTGAACGAGCGACGCATACAAGGGTACATTTTATGGTAAATGGTAGCTTTTACAATTGCGATCCATCACACAACATGGTCTCGCGGCGATCAACGACTTTTATGCTAATGCCAGGAGCCGATAATGGCCAAGTGTTGTCTAACGAGACCAGAGGTCAGACTCGCCCCTCGTTTCGTCGTACGCGCATAATTACGCGCCAAGAAACCTTCTACTGTTGTGTTTAATGAGTTGTACTTTGCTTACACTTACGCGCTCTATTCCCTGATTTACGATGATTTTCAGTCGTACTTTTAAAATATTTATGTTACGCTCTGTATATTAAATGGGCCTTTATGCCTCGCTTGACAGATGTCAATCTCAAGTAATTTCTTAGTCCTCCATTCAGTAGCGACTATCTATTATCTTTGAAGAGATAATATTTAGTACCCACTATAGACAATAAGGCAGTACATAAAAGTATAAGATTTTTTTTCAAAACAACAATCTTTTCATTTAAATAAATACTGAATGAATCATATCTTGCTTGATTGTACGTCTCAACTTTAATGTTTTCAAGATTCATATATGTTAAAAAATTAAATTAGATGCAGCATTCAAAGGGAAAAGGATGCTCTAACTAAATTTACAGAGGAAAAATTTTCAATTTTAACTTACAAAATTTACTGGAATAAAGCATTCAAAATTATTGAGTATTTGTAGCGTTCCAAATTTAAGAATACAAAATGAACATTTTTTCAAACAAGTAATCCCTTAATAATATGTTGCTTTATTAATAATTAGGCAAGTCATTGTTTAACGGATAAGAAATACTTATAAACCAACACTGATTAGATGTCGATGTGTCCATGACAATGTTCTATCTCGCAGAGACCAAATGAAAATGTGCTAACTCGCGTGGCGAACTTTCGAAGCTTCAAAATCCCACATAAACTGTATTGTGGAAATCAGCACTCTTAACTCTGTAGCACCTTTTCATTTGGTTTCTCCGGAATGGAACCTTTTCATTTGAACACGTTGATGTATAGGAAATATGAAAAAAAGTTTAATTGTGCGGGTCGTTAATAGAACCTAACACGCAACTCAAATCGATTTCGCAACGAATTCTCATTGATACTTCTCAAACGTATACGAAATTTACATTTATATAAACATTACATCCGATCTATTACCGATTTTGAGTCGCAATAAGGAAAAACTTGTTACGAATTATAACCCTGTTTTTTCTGTGCCCATGGCATGCAGATGCTTATCTTGCTCAATTATTTTACATTCATTTCACATCCGAAGATAAGAGATAAAAATATGGTTGATACGATTGCATGAACGCGTGGAACATTGTAACATGTAACTAACCCTTTCCTGTTCAACGTAATATAGGCCATTTTAAAATTGCTACTTTATATATACATGTTAATTATGCAAGAAAATGTATACTGTAACACGATTGTGTATTTTTCACATAGTAAATTAATTTAAAACTGGAATACAAATATTATAAATAATTAGTAATCTTTTTTGATAAATCAGTGCTGCGAATTTAATCTTAAAAACTTTGATTGGAAAATGTTATTAGGTTCTGATGAAGGCCGTGTATAGGTTCACCGAAATTTTGTGAGCGTATAGAAGAAATATTCCCGGTGAGACGAAGGAAATTGAAAAGGGGCGGTTAGGTTCACAGAAATTCTGTAAGCGCAGCACAAATATTTTGGGTGAGCATCTAGACTCTTTGTCCCAGAAAATGTAGGGAGAAATTTTTGTTTTCGCTCCAGGTACACGTTTTTTCAACTTACGACCGTGATAAAAAATTAAATTTAAAAAAAGTGAAAAATTACTTTGTACCTATTCAGTTGCTGAATCGATAAAAAAAGGTAATTTTGAAAAAAATAAATAGATTTTAAACAATGGAGACAGAAGTTTATTTTTGCTCAACGGAAACATTTTATAACTAAGCAAAAATTCACAGTTAGGCTCTTATGGCATGTTTATAAAAAAAATTTAATAAATTGTAAAAAAATCTGTTTGCTTTTCCCTTAGAATAAAATAGTGCGGCATATTCTGAGAAAAATTGATAATTTCCCAAATATAATTTTTAATAATCAAATTTTTTAATTTTTAGAGTGAATATATTTAAATGGCTTAGCATTCAACAATCAAAATTTCAATTTTCATATTTGCAGATTGAAATTTAGAGTAATATTTAAAACTAAAATTATAATTAGGAACCGAAATTTACGAATGTTTCACCTTTTCCTCTATGTATGAACAGTTGCGGTGAGTAAAAATTCTGAAATTAATCAAATTATTTAAACAGAGCAAAAAAGTTGTTGTTTGGCATCCGAAAAAGTAAAAAGAAACCTTTTGAAATTCGGTTCAGTTTTTCAACTGATTTGTTTTTAATTTTCCTACGGGCTAAATAGTTATGAAAAATTTATTGTAAGGAAAGGTTTTTTGTGGCAAATAATTATGAACAACTAGAAAAAAAGTGTGCAAGTTAGAACCGTTTAAAAATGGATAAAGAACATGTTTTAATTGCATATTTAAAAAGAAAGTTGAAGATTTGCACATCAGAACGAATTAATCCACATTTGGCCGATTATCAGGAGAGACAAAAAAAGTTGTATAAAATCTTTTTTTCAGCTTAATTAAAAACCGGTAATTCGATTTCTAGAGTATGAGTTGCTGAATAGAGAAGAAAAAGTTTTAAGAATAAAAATCAACTACTTCTCAGGAAATGAAGGGGAGAGTTTTTGAGAAAAAATTAGCGTTTTTGGACATTTTTTGAAAGAACGTAGGGCGCGAACCTAAGGTTATATAGACTTTTGATAGGGCTCAAATTGAAGGTAGAACCTTATGCTTCAATATGATTTTATTGAGAAAAATGTTTTCATAACAGGTTTTGAATGTGCACGCGTTCGCCCGGGTAATGAGGAGTGAGTAGTGAGCGAGCGCGCGAGCAACAAAAACCTGTTAATGTCAAGATGGGCGGTGAAAATTTGTTTTCCAATATAATCATCTTAAGCTTATCATCAAGGTTAAACCTGTACTTCAAACCCTATTAGAAGTCTCTCGAACATCAAATTCGCCTCCTACGTTGTTTTTTAAAAAATACCCAAAAACGCGTTTGCCCTCAATTTTCTCACAAACTTGAAGTGTTAGAAACATTTCGTTTTCAGATTCAGCGATCTAAAATCTACGGATAACACGTAATTTTCATCTCAGTAAAATCAATTATTATATTTTTTGGAGGATTTTTGGGTTTTTTTGGTATAATCGAAACAAGAAGATATAAAAAATTCCTTTGGTGGCGATGACAAAGTATGGATTGATTCATACATGTCGATTGTCAAACTTGAAATTTCTTCACTACGAACCGTAAACATATGTATGCCATTATTGTATTGTTATGAACAAAAATATTTTCGTGACTTCTGAGGCGGATGAGTCGTCTAAAAATAAATAAACTTTGCGATTCCGAAACGTTTTAAAAAAATACAATTTTTTTAATAACAAAATATTGATATATTTTTTTCGGGCAGTATTGAAGAAATGGCGAGTTTGAGATATACAACTTAAAAAAATATGTGTGATTATCTATTTTCGTAAAAACAAGTTTTTTGTGCATTTTCATAAAATTGTAACTCACACAACAATTTTTTAAATTGTTGTTCACTTCTAAAAACTGTAACTATAAAAAATCCATCATATAATTTTTTAGCGCATAAAGCAGTCATCGAGAACAATCCTATTTCTGATTTCGAAGATCAAATTCTTTTCAGTATTAGAAGTATTTTTGTTATTTATTCGAAGAATTTATGACCGTATACATTTCAAATCATAAAGGCCGATAGGTGTCATATTCAAGATTGGCTTTCCAATCTAATATGGTTTTGTACGTGGAAAATAAGAAAAAATGTATTGTTTTATTAACACATGGACATTTTTTTCGAATATTTTTAAATTGTAAGGGAAGAATCAGCAAAAAACTCATGTTAGCTCAAAAATTTTTAAATATTCGTAAAAATGTAACTATGTTCATTAAAAAGATACATGTCTTCTTATTTTCCACGTCAAAAAACGTACTTTATTGGCAAACCAATCCTGAACATCTCACCCACCAGCCCGCATGATCTTAAATGGATTCGGTATTGCGCTTAATACTTATGATTTAGATAAGGCTTAATTGAGACTTACGGCTTTTTTTACTAAGAAAAAATATATTAAAGAAGGTTAAAAGATATGAATTGATTAACCCCACAAATAATTCCCTCTTGGTAATAGGTTCCTTCACAGTAAGTAAAATTTTATGAATTTATACAATTTTGAATTTTCAACATCACAAACTCAACCGAATGATTTTTCTTACTTCTGTAGGATTCCAAACCACAAATTTCTTTTGCTTAGCTCAAATGATTCGATTAATTTCTGCATTTTTACTCCACCCTACTGAACAGCCCAAAAATTATAATAATTTATGCAGAACTTCTCATTTTAATTCACGAATACACTGTTTGGGTTTGAAATTCTCATTTCGTTCTGGTAGATTATCAAGTCATAATATTAGTAGGGGGGATGACTGCACAAGAAAGTAGAGACAGTGAAACACATTAGAGAACCGGACGAATAAATTAATGGTTTTATCGCCTGAGTTCCCTTTACGTAATTTTCATGTAACGAAGCAGTATCCCAGCCTCCCAGCATCTGTTAGCTTCGATTTCAATGAAACTTGTATAGAGGAGACAGGACGCCGAAGTATTTGGACGTGCAGGTCAATTAAGAGTAATTGCCTCGACGAGCCGCGCGAACGATCAGAAAGATCCGCGAATTCCTGGGACTGATCCGTCGAGAATCGCACGATCGGATTGGAATACCAATAAGAGAGGAGGGAATTGATTGGAGCGTCAGATCGGTTCGATCCATATTGGATGCGGAGTTTTTTTCGACGACGGAATCAATCTCCTTCGGCGACCTTTGAGCCTCAGCGTTTAATGAGTTTTCCACTTTTGCCGGCTTTGTTTCAATAATCTAATACGGGTGTAACGAAGTTTTTTGAGGGGAAGCCTATCTCATGGAAAGGCGTGATTGGAAGCAGCTGAGTGCCCGGCGTGGCCAGCGAGATAAAGAGGTTACAAAAATAACCTGTAAATCATTATGAAATTATCTTCCTGCATAAAGTCAAGTCCATTTAAGAGTCTAAGTGGCTGCCATGTTGGGTCTCGTTGGGTCTGGAGAGAGGACCAACTGGATCTGCTCGCGCTAGTGGACGATGCTCTTATCTCATAAACATATGACCAGTTGCCTCTGATAGCTGCACCTAAATTAAAGGAAAAAGCCATATTGTCACGTGTCGTCGGAAATTCCAGACGATCCTCTGACGTATAGCGGAATTTCGTTATAGCTACTATACTATGTATCTGTTGTGTTTAAAACAGGTTGAATAGTTTATCAAAATTTTACGAAAGCACAGTTTTTAAAATTGAATAATTTTCTAAGAACTAAAATGTGTTCCTTCTTTTCCGATCATTCATGAAAAGGAAAAAAATATACAGCCCTATTAATTTTCATGAAATGATAGTGCAGACACAGTAGACATAACAAAATATAAAAAATAAAAAAAATCCATTACTCCAAGTTTTTGAAGAAAACGGGGTCAAAAAGTACTAAATAAACAATCGTTTTCTTCCCTTATTTGAAAAGTTGTCAAACACTAATCACAAGGCTAAATATTTTACGAGACAGCTGAAATGAAAGCTTGAAGCTTAACCTTTGACCCATTCTAGAAGAAAATAACGGGCTACGATGCTTTAGTAGAGAAGAAAAACAATAATATAAACGTAACTATTTGCTTGAAACAAATTATATTATAAAAGTAATTTTGCTTGAAAAATACTTGTTTTAATTTGTTATCTAAAGCTTTTTAGTAAAACTCTTTGTTATATTGTAAAATATTTACAAATAATTATCAATAAAAAGTACAAATTCAAGTTTATATATTTTTTCGCAAGAATGAATAACAGTTCTAAATACTTTTTATATGTTGCTCCTCATACACATACAGATCTTTAACCATTCTGAATCAACATATTATGTTATTAATTTTTTTAACAAATCGAGAAAACTGACTTTTAGAAGAAGAATGAAAGTTGACTGTGGGGTACCACGTAGGATTTTTTATGGTTATTAGATGATTTTTTTAATAATTATAAAATGTATTTTTTTTAAATTATATTGTATATATTGTTGTTTTAAATTAATTAAATTGCATAAATATTTCAAACTATGTCGACTATTAAATATAAAACCTATGATCTATTATTACCAGATGCAAACAATTTCAGATAGTTTGAAGTTATCGTTTTTGCAATGAAATAGTATAAGAGATATAAAACTATATTTTAAGATATGAAAATGACAATATAGGGATAAATTTGTTGAATTACAGTTTGTAATTTTTTCGAGTAATTTGGGACACTATTCATCGAAACATATTAGGAATATGTAAAAATCATTTTCCCTTTCACCCGAAAAACTGAATTTTAACATGACGAAAAACAAAACTGAATGAGCAACTGGATAAGGACCATTTGGTTTTCACCCTCAAACACAAAAATTAAATATATATATATATATCCACCACCCCTGAAACATTGTCATTAATAACCACATATTTCTATCATTTGTTGTAAATTTTCTCAAATTGATGTAGTACGTAAAGAATAAGTTTATTGTTGGTCCTTATAAAGTTTTCATTTTGATATTTTTATAAATTCCTTAATTATATCGCAAATTTTTTTTGAAATTTTGGCATATCAATTAAGAATACATTTAACACATATTGGAAACAACACATATTAGCAATAACACATATGTATTAGATTTAACACATATTTAACAGGCTCGAAAAATTCCTCACTATCTTTTCGTGATTTTGTGAAAAATATCCAGTTTTGAAATTTATGAAATGGAAAACTCGATAAGGACCATTTTTTTATTTTATTTTATTTTTTTTTATTTTGCTCAAATTGTTTTCTTGTCATAACCGAACATTTTTAAAACCAAAATCAAATTCTTTAGGAGTATCTGAAATTTTTGTCAGTGATAATAGCAGATGACACAATGACTTTCAAATCATCTTGATGAAACTTTAAGTTCGATCAAAATTAAAAAGTTGTAAGCTTTACAACATTTCCCAACTTTGAAAAAAAATGTAGAAAAAACTATTTTTCTTATAGATTAGCAAATTCCAATCGACATTTTTCCTCAGTATAATTCCAAAATTATCTTCCTGAAATTTTTCGATTAACAGAAAAAAGATTTTAAAGTTTGATTATTTTCAAATTTATGAATGTGCATATTTTCATTCATGAGAGTGTAATGAAATCATCCTTGATCTATAGTTTTTAACGGATTTTCGGTAACTGAAATAGTTTTCAAAATTGTACCAATTAAATCGTCTATGAATATTCATTTTTTACAGTGAATGCGTGAAAATTTTAAAATTATTCAAGATATCAACAAATTTTGCAGTATGTATCTATAACATGTTGCTGCTGATTTTTGATTAAAATTTGGTGTCAATCGGTTAGATAGATTAGGCTGCAGAGGTGAGCAGAGGTGAACATTTTTTTGCTTTTATGATTTTGGTTTTGTTTTAATCTCGCAGTTTCTAATGCATTACCATAAAATCACACTTAAACTTATTTTTTAATGGTTGGTCGATCGGCTGCCAAAATATATTAGTGATTGTTAATAGTTAATCTGTCCAAAATACATCATTATTCCAGATATAAGGATTATTGACAGCTTTTTTTGTACTTGGCGGCGATTCGATACCTCGAATCTTTATTAGCGGATATTTTTTTTTAAATTATTTCAAGGGGTTTGAGAAAGTGATTTTGAATTTAAAAATAAGTCTCAGGATACGGAAAAGGTGATTTTGGATTACAGAAGAAGTCCGAGGGGTTGCAAAGCGTATTTTTCATTGCAAAATGAGTCTAAGAGGAGTTTGTAAAGGCAAGTTCACCTGCGCTTTTTTTTATTATTTATTGTTTATTTCTGATAGGTCATACAAATATGATTTTTATATGAAAATTTATAAATATATATATATAATATATTATATATAAAAGTATTTAATTGAGAATTTTTCTCTTGTGAACGTGTATGGAGATAGCTGTAAATAATCTATGGAAGTATATCGACTAAATACCACCCCGTCTTTGTAAAAATTCGGTTCACAGGGTCTGGTATTACGGCCAATACTGTGATGAAAATCCTTATAAATGTAGAATTATTCAACTTTACTAAATTGTAAACAAATCATATCTAAAACGATTTTTGAGAAACAATGAGGAGATGGATTTATTTAATTCTGCCATAAATTTATTCAAGAATGAGCACTGTTTAGGACAAAAAATATTTCCAAACTTCATGACCCTAGTTCAACTTGTTTTCGGGATATCATCAAAACTTGTTTGATATCACTATTACCCACCATAAATGCCAAAAATTACGATTTCAGGGTTAATACTTTGGATAATTGTACACCACATGGATTCCAACTTGAAGCATCAATTTGAGCTCAATAGGTGTGGGGGCAGTTTTTACATGCTTATCGGGTGAGGCCATCTGGGTTGTTTGATAGTTGAAAATTTTATAAAATTACAAACATTCAATAAATTTCTTGTAACATTCAATGATGCGATACTATGTAGAACTAATATGCAAATAAATTAAATAAAAAATGTAACCATGAAAAATATGTATGCCTACTTTATAATTAAAACAACCTGTTGAAGTCTACTAACTAATCTCAACTACAAGTATTTTCTTCCTCACCTAATTGAAATATTCGATAAGAAAGTGTGGTTTAGTGCCTCTATTAAAGTGAAACTAGTTTCCACTTTTTCATTCAGTGTTCTGCGTAAGGGAGTGTACATACGATAATTTCATCGATCAGTATCAAGAATCATATACTCCCAAATTTAATGTTATAGCGGCGCACAAACAAAGGCCAACCTAGATTGACTTTTAATTGGTTCGCCCGGACTCTGGCAATACTTATCCAACTCTACGATCATGCGGGCCGTGTTTTCTTTCATAATTTTTCAGTAGTTCCTACTCTTGTATCCAAGAACATATAGCTTCTACGCATACCTTTATTATGCGTGATACAAAATTATTGGATGTGCGCCTACCACCTGATACTAACGAGTACATAAATATCTAGTCCAGATATTCGCTGACATACACATTTAAAATATGTGATACTACATACATGTTTATTGTATACGTACGTGAATGCACACTTTCATCGTGCAAGATATTATAGGTATATTGTCGACTTTATAAGCAAAGTCACCGGTGCTTCAGATACCGAAGAGTCATAGTCGGCTAATTAAGGTGAAACCCGAGCACTGATTGGTTTCTATTAAAGCACGTGTATATTATTAATATGGCTTGAACTTGTCCTCGATATACTCTCCGCGTTTGATTGACAATTATTTATCAAGACACAGAGAAATTTGAGTTCTTACTTTATAGTTTCTCTAGTTTTTCATACTACTACTGTCGATTTTTTTTGTTTAAATAAAGTGAGCCTAATTTTTGAAGATGAAAAAATTGCTTTACCAGAGAGAAGTGCACCGTCATGTCTTTGATCATTTCCCAAAATTACAGAATGTTATAGTCACTATTTTGAAAATAAGTTAGAAATAGATTTTCTTCGTGGCAAATAGTGAACACGTCTGTTTGCTAAGAGAAAAATTCTATTTCGAAAAATAAAATCAATTTGATAACTTTTAATTTTGTTAAAAGAGCGATAGAACCATAATTCTGAGTATATGAAGTTATATAGTAGATGGTTACAGGTCCTTAAAACTTAATTTCTTTCTCATGGGCAGAAAATCATTCAGCATTCTGCCGATGCCCGAATATCCGGGATCGCGAGATAGTGCCCGATAAATCGGGTAATATTCGTTTACCCGGGTATCTTTAAGTGTTATCAACACTGAGAAGTTAGCAGTATAAACAAAATTATCAAGTATACAAAAATGATGCCCAAAACTTTTACTAGTGGCATTTACTTATTTTGTGTATGTATACGCATGTAATACGCATTATTTTCGAGTTCCTATCACTATTATCAAACATTTATGTACAGTTTCAGATATAAAAAATTAGAGTCTATTGAAACCATTCTTATGATAAAAGTCACACTTTTATCAGTTATTTACGTTTCTCTTCTACAGTTAAAAATTTTAAATAACTACTAATACTGATTATTCCTTGTAATATATACTTTTTTAATATAGAACTTTGAGGGAATAGTTTTTACCCTTAAATGTCGAATCAGTTACAAAATTAGGGCTTCAGGAGCTCCAAAGACATCCTCATTCAATTTTTAATTTGTTCTATTCCATTATGAAGGGTAATTAGTTTATGTATTAAGTAAAATTCAACACTGTAGCAGAAAAAATTAATATAATTAGTAAACGTGTGATTTAAAAAAAAAACGATTTCAGTGGCCTCTAAACAATGAACACTTTTTTGTAAGGTTTAAGAAAATCAGGATTTGTCTGAGCATCCTTAATGCCCATTGGGATTAGTCTTCTTTGGGTGTATGAGATTTTTTCTGTGGCAGCAAGATAGATCGTTAATGGACAGGTTATTTTGTATACTTAAATGAGCAACCGAAGTTTAGAAAATCAGTTATTGCAAACAGGATTTCTGTCATTCGTTATAGAAGTCTAACGTCACAAATTTCAAGAATCATTTTCATGTTTAGTCGCTTTAGTTGTAGTGAAGAATATTAACGCCTATTTTCGAAAAATAATTGAGACTTTACTGGAAATCAAATGAAGACATTTTATCGCGATTGATTTGTTCATGTACAAAATTTAAAAATTCCGAGGTCTCGTAACCTCTATTGCAGTTGGGATACTTGTAAGTTTTTCTTATTCTTCTTAGGCATCGTTCAAGTAGGTAACATTCCGCATCTTCCAGAAAAATTAGTTTCAAATTGAGCTGTTACTTTATATACGATAGTCACAACCCAAACAAAAATTCTCTAGATTGAAGGTTTGTTTATATCTTTCGTTGAAAACTCACTTTTCGCAAAAAGAGAGGTAGAAGACAAAGAAATCCTGTGTAATATTGTAATACTTGAACGAACCCTTATCAATTTTGACTGGTCTCATATCAAATATTTTCTTCTGACAACGAAATTCTTAGAAGACAATACAAATAATGTATAAAGTGTTAAATGGGTAAAAGACCTGTCTTATCAAAAATTAGCATTCTAATAAAGAAATGTTCACAACTTGATACTTTGAATTGAGGTGCTCAAAATTTAGCTAATGAAGAATAATTAAGATACATCTTTGAAGAGCGATTCGGAGGGCTGCGTGCGTTATAAAATGTAGTGAATAGACTCGTAAGTCCCTAAGTATAAGTTGATATCGTTGGTTGCATCTTTTGGTGTCGGCCTCTTTGAAAGCAGCTTGGCTACGTAACTCAGTGCATTTGTTCGCGTTCTTGTTGTTCAACGCTTCAGACCGAGGACCCTGATAACGATAATTAATGTTACCTCGCGTTGATTATCCCGCACGCGATACATTGCCAGCAAGTTACTCGCGGGAGCAAGTCGAGCAAGTGCAAGGATCTGACTCGGATTCGATTTACACTTTACAGGGACTTTTTCCCTCCCACACGTCAGAGAATCAAGAATAAGGGGGCGCCCCGCGTTATTATTAATTAGAGACTAAGTACATGGATACTTTCTCGCCTGTGTATAACGATGCTGACGCATTAGACAGGACGCATTGTACAGTGTGTACAGGACTTAACGAAGGGTGGTGAAACTTCGTTTCTTATGCTACAATTGATATAATTCAGTTCAGGGAACCTGTGAGTCATTTCTCTATTAAGAGGCATTGACGTAACGAGACTTTTACTTCACCTATGCCTTTATACGTGCCTGTCAAGAGTTACTAATTTGTCACGGACTTTTCTAAACTGGAATGTTTAGCAATTTATTGAGCTTGAGTCTCTGTGTTGCATCTACATTATTTCGCTTTACTTTTAGACTGTTTAATGAAAATTGTGAAACACAATTGTAAAACTGGAAAATAGGGTGGGTCAGCAAAACAAAATGTTCAAAATCTAAGAGGCCTTTCAACTTATTGTTTCAGGATTAATCTCTAAATTTGAATCAATGAACATCATTACTAGCCTTTCTAGCTACTTGAATCAGTGAGATTGCATTGACATTCAGTAAAAATTGTCACTGATTTGATTCAGTGACACTTTTCTCACTGATCCAAATTTAGAGAGTACATAAGAGTTCACCTTGACACACTCACCTATGTAAAAAATAGTTTTCAGTCTCGAGGAAAACCCAAAAGAAAAATCCTTTGTAAAATAAACCTTCAAATTACTGTGCATCCCTCATGCGTAGGTATTATGAGATGTAATGATAAAAGTTCACTATTCAATGCATGTACATCATCTACATCAGACTATTTCGTGGTTTTTTTTGCGTAAGAGCTAATTTCAAGTTCTTGCACATTTTTAAAATGGTCTAGTTTATCTAATTCTTTGTTATTTCTGCTGAAGAGGAATTTATTTTTGTATAATTATTTATGGTAATTAATAATTATCGTATTATAAATCAACCATAATTAATTTTTCTTCAAAAGTGAAAACATTTATATTTACTTTTTCACAAGAATAGACAGTTCAAAGTTATCCTTAAATTCGGTGTAAAAAAACTGACTATGTACATGGGATATTAGATATCAGGAACTCGGCCTAAGCAAGACCTAATTATCTCGATATTTTAATTACAATTTTTAATAATGATAAGCAAGGTCTTTTCGTTTCTGTAAATCTTAACGTTTTCCTAAAATTTTCACAACTCTTTATATCTGCAGTCGCAAAGGAAATAATTCACGTTTATTGATTTGTTTCTTATAATTGATATATGTTTTCTACAGCGATTTTAGGTTCTACATTAATAGCGAAAGAAATTTTTCGCATATTGGAGACTTTCTACTGATAAAATTACGCCAGGAAAAAATGTCAAAAGCCTGGAAACTCATTATTTAATTCTAATAAAGCGAATTTTTAAATAATGAGTTTTGTGTTTTTTTAATTCTCGTTTTTTCAACTGACTTTAAATTTTACTTATAACGTATGAGGACGTTTTAATGATACAAATATACTTAAAAACACAATCATAAGTCATGAAATCAAAAACAGAATGACAGCAGGTTTCGAATGTAAAAATTTTCGAAAAACCATTTTTCGCTTCAAGAAAAACAGATTATAGTTCTGAAAAATTATCAAGAAAGAATCATTCTTATATAATTGTATTTTTACTTGATTTCAATTTAAAACTACATTAATATGTAGCCTTTATCTTCAACGTAAAAATGAAAATTATAAATATATATTTACAAATTTTTAGAAGGTTCGAAGAGTTTTTGAAGAATTAAAAAAACACGGAATTTCGAAAGATTTAAAGCGACTTTATAAAACAGTAAGAAATTTGAAATTAAAAAAAATATATATTGAAGAGCTTCAAAAATTTGTACATAACTTCAAGATTTAAAAGAATTTTAATCAATTCCAATGAATTCAAGAGTTTTCTCAAAATGTTAAGCAGTTTTAGAAATTCAGAAGATCTCAAAAATCTACTATTTCAGAAAATTTGAAAAGTTGCAGGGAATTATAGATTAAAATATTTTTGAAAGTTTCCAAGAAATTCTCTGGAAATTCATTGAAACAAAATCTTAGTAATGTTTTGATACAATTCACTTTGTATAATTTAATACCGATATAAACGTGAGTGGAAAAAAGGTCGACGAACTTCATTAATCGAAAATATTAATAAGGCATTCACGTATCCATGAGCAAATGTCCAAGAGGCTGCGATTAGAATGCGACTGGTTAAAAAAAACGATTCGTGTTGATACCACAATATTGTATCGTCAATTGTAAATTAATCAGGCAAAATAGTTTCTGAGAAGCCATTAAGCTTTAGAGACAGGTATTACCAGAATTTAAGACTCCCGTTGCAAACATTCTTATCGGTCATTATTCCTCTTGAAGCTGTCAACAGTAATTTAATTTTAGTCGCCAAGACTTCTCTTTTAAATATTTTGGAAATTTACGCTAAATTTTGAGCACAATTTCAGTACATTTGCCTTTATTGTTTTTTTTGCTGGTCGAATGAGGCACTTAGAATATGATGAATATTTATTTTTATCATTAGAAGTTGAAGATTATTCTTGGTTTAAAAATTTTAATTTTGAGATCACTTTGGTTTGAGACAAGAGACAAAATATTTACGTTGTGAGACATCTTTTTTCGAACAACTTTCGTTAATTGAAAGAGGCGTCTTAACTCAGGTAGTGAGGAAAGGAATGCTTCCTCGCTTTCAGAAATATCACGATAAGAGAGTTTACGATTATTCCTGAGTCGCCACCGCGTAAATGGATTTCCTAAACCCAAAGTAATCGTTGCTACGCTACATCGCATGTCTTCGAAAGATAAGTTCCTAGACACTTTTAAGCACTAAGCCAAGGATCACTTTTCTTTCTGCACGCGATGTCACCTGAGACCTAAAACTAACACCCGAAAAACTTTTCTCCAGATTATTATTTTACCATTTCTACGACTTACAACGGATCTTTATACTAAGAACTTCTGTTTCTTCATTTCAGATTCAGAATTGATTTATAAATTTTCACACAATAGTTTAGTAATATTTGTTAACTGCAATTAAGAAATCCATTTATTAAAAATATTATTGTTGAAGTCAGTAGTTTAATAGAAACATTGAGGCTGACAGAATCGAGTTGTAAATTTCTTTTCTCAAATGTCGAAATTGAAAGTCTGTCGAGGATTCTGGTTATCTCAAGACTTCGAGGTGGGCGAAGACAGTCTTATCTTAACCGAATTTGGAAAATGATTCCGACGGCCACCGACTTCAGGAATGTGTGTCCTGCCATGCGCGCTTGGCATTCGAGATATTTTGTACTGTATAGGACTTCAAGACATAGGTCCGAGATCGTGTTAACTTGTGTTTTTCTAATGGATTCTCAGAACCGACATTCGACTTGAATCATTCGACTGACTCTCGAGCGGGAAACGAGCGACAGATTCAAGCAAGTTCGCCACCTAATCTCGTAAATTGCTGGGCAATAATTTGTCGTTTGCGACTTTCTCCTAAGTTTGACTATCATTCTTATAAATATAATATTTTGTGGTCAAAAAAATTATTATTTATTTCTTTATCTTTAATACAATAGCTATTTGTGATACAAGTGCGCAAAATAGGCGATTGCCGACGAGAGTGAAACTCGTAGCATGAGTTGAAGACAAATGCTGTTATCAGACGAGTATACCAATTTTGCCTATTTGGCACACTTGTATCATGTGCAATTTTTTGCAACAAACATCCGAGAAAATGGTGGTTTCAGCCAAACTTGTGCATAATTTTTTTTGAAAGAATTTTTAAGAATATTTTTATTTTGCTGGCTGTGCAAAGTTGCTCATATCTTGCTTCAATTCGCAAAATTAACGTGTTTCAAAGTGCGCAACAAAACTGTATAGCAAAATTCCTTTAACTATTATTCAGTGGTGTAGTCGAGGCATTTTGGGCTTTTTTGACCTCCCCCTCGCCCGAAAGTAACGTAGCCGTTGGCTAAAGATGGATTTTACGTTTATAAATTCTTTTAAATAAAATTAATGTGGATAACATATTAAATTCAATACGAAACACTTTAAATTCTTAAGATTTTAAGCCGAAATATATTGAATTTTCAACAAAATAGTTAAATTCTCAACACAAAAAAAAACAAATTTTCAACAACAACAAAATTAATTTTCAACCAAACAGTTGCATTAACAACCAAATAGATTAACTTTTCAGTAAAAGGGGAGAGTTCTCCAAAAAAATAGTTGAAGATTCAACCAAATTATAAAATTTGTAAGCCAATAAGACGATTCTTTGGAAGACTTTTTAACAAAAAAGTTACTTTTCAACAAAGAAAGATAAATTGTAAACCAAGAAGGATGACTTTTCTACCATAAAAGGTGAAATTTCAATCAAAAAGGATGAATTTTTAAGAACATAGTTGAATTTTAGACCAAAACTGATGACTTTAAGAAAATAGTTTTATTTTTCAAAAATAATTAGGTTTTTAACAAAATAGTTGAATTTCTAACCAAATAGTAGAATTTTCAACATACAAATTTGCATTTTCAATCAAATGGTCAAATTTTCAAACAAAAAAGATCAACAATTACCCAAATATTTCAATTTTTAAGACAAAAAGACCAATTTTTTAGAAGACAGTTGAATTTTTATTGAGAAAGTGGACTTTTAAATCGGCAAAGATGAATTTTTAACAAAAAATATTATGTTCAATCATAAAAGGTAAATTTTTATTAAGATAGTTGAATTTTCTACCAAAAAGTTGAAATTTCAACCAAAAAGTTTAATTGTAAGCAAACTGGATTAATTTTCTACCCAAAAGGACAACTTTTCAACAAATTACATAATGCATAAATCTTCTACCAAATAGTTGAATTTTAAACGTATAAAATATACAGGATGAGTTTTCAGCCAAAAATGGAATAGTTAAATAAACTCTGATCGAAAAATAACTTAGAACAAAAAAAAAATTTCAACAAAATTGTTAAATTTTCAACCAAAAATATGATTTTTCGACCAAGAAGATTAATGTTCTATCAAAAAAGACAAATTTCCAACTTATTCAATATACAGGATAAAGTTTTAACCAAACATGGACTAGTTAAATTCTACCTAAAAGACGAATTTTAAACAAAAGACATGAATGTTCAATAGAAATATTTAATTTTGAAGTCCAAAAGACGAATTATCTACAAAAATGTGGAATTTTCATCTGAAAAATAATTAATTTTGCCACAAAATGTTTAATTTTCAACCAAATAGTATAATTTTCTACCAAATTGTTGAATTTTTAAGCCAAAAAGATGAATTTTCTACAAAACAGTAATTTTTACATAAAAGTTGACTTAAAAGCGAATAATTGAATTTTCAACTATAATTATAAATCCTTAACCACGCAATTAGTTTTTAATAAAAAATGATAAATTTTCAACCAAAAAGATTAAATTTGTACCCAAAAAAGACGAATTTTCAACAGAATACATGAATTTTCAACTAAAAAGTTGAATCTTCAACTAAAAGAATGAATTTTTAACAAAGTAGTTGAGTTTTTTGATAAAAAGACGACTTTTTAACAATATAGTTACATTTTCAGAAAAATAATTAAATTTCTAGCCAAATTATAGAATTTATAACCAAAAGACATAAATTATGAATCAAAAATCTAATAGTAGCTTTTTCAATAAAAAAATTAACTTTCACCCAAAAATATAGTTGGATTTTCTTATTGGGTGTAAGTTCTAAATGTCATGTAAGTTTGTAACGTTATTTCCACTAATAACTCCCTCCCCCTTGTTAATAAAAACTTAGTTTTCAGACCCCCCCCCCCCTCAAATTGGTAACGTAGTTTATGAAAAGTCCCGCCAGGCCACTTTTTCTGTTAGGACTACAGCATTGCTATAAAACTTAAAATAAATAATGTACAATTAGATAGTAACAAAAATTATGAAGCTAATGATTCTATATTTTATGAATAAGTTCACAAAATCTCTTTCATTTTTCTTTATTACTTTCCTTTTGAGCGAATTGCAAAATAAGAAGATTGGCAACAAGTCCTTTGCTTGTTTAGTGAATAGATAATTTTCAAGAGAGGTGATCAACTCGAGCGTGTCGATTTTGACCGATCCGAAAGAATAGCAAGATGACAATTTTTTGTAAAAAGACTCCACGACAGGAAGAAAAAATTTAGTTTTATACAATTGGCTCCAGCGTTGGTCGCGACCACAAAAAGAACATCGGGCGACGCGATTTCTTCTCTGCTCGTCATCCTCGGACACCGAACGATAATGCTTTTTCCTATTTTATTCGAAACGAATCACATAACAGGTAGATTTTAAGCCCTGTGCAGTCACCGTTACGAATCTCGAAGCGCTTAAATCAACAGCGCACGGTCGTCGATTTCAAATTTTACATTGTTACGTGTCGTTCGTTAAAATCCACCGTAAAGACGACGCGACGTGTACTTTTTCAATCGATACTCCTTAGTCCGTCCTTCAATTTATGTGTGAGAAAATTGCGATGAGTCGGTGTAAAACTGTTTCTTTAAGATCAAATATCATCTGTAAAATTACTGATTTATTAAACTACCAACGCGCCGGTTGAAATGTTGAAACCCATGTTCTAGTATTTACTTGTGGTCTGTTAATTTTGTCAATTTGGATTTTTATTTTTTTACCGAAAATATATAACACGAAGTATCATGTAAATATCTAAATAAGAAGATATTACAAAAAACCTTCAAATCTCAATGTGTACTATCTAAATATTTAATAACACTTTCCGAAATAATGAACATTTTTCCAAGCACTTGGGCTTATTTTGAAGGTTATTTACATATAATATTTCTGACTTAAATATTTACAATATTCAAAAAAGATGTTCTTTAAGTTTGCAAGAAGTTGAATTTAGAAATCAAATCGAGCGCGGTGAAAAAATTCGAAGAAGTCTGCCAATAGTTGGCGCTGGAAGCACCAATGACCACTGCGGCGGGCAGTTTCGTCACCTTGCATGCGCGAGATGATTAAAAGTTTCTTGTTTTTCAAAATATTGATAGATTTCATAAGTTGCCCTAAAATTGTATTTCTGGATTTAAGATCGGACTCCCTTTAGAGTATTTTAGCGTTAGAACCGATTGAATTCGATTTTTCGCTTGAAATTTATGTTCAATTATTTCAATAAGTTCGTTATATAAAAAATATGCCCGCTGCGCGGGCACATTCTCATTGCGCGCTACGCGCGCGGCTCGCTTCGCTCGCAAGTTTGAGCGCGCCTAGGGCGCGCGACTGTTGGTTCTCG
>JAABKJ010007419.1:0-14603 GCA_011634705.1 Andricus grossulariae | reverse complement strand
TTCCTTGCTCTTCAATAAAATGTACTGATGTTATAGGCTAATCGATTTTCCTCGAACCAAGGAATCTTTTATATTCGTGCATCAAATTTAAATTATGTTAGTGAAAAAAATTTTTCTGTAAAAAACCGTATTTTCAAATACTATGCATTATCATAGCTTCCTTATTCTGGAATGAAATGTATTAATATTATAGGCCAATCGATTCGTCTCGAACCAAGGAATCTCTTACATTCTTTCATCAACTTTGAATTATGTTAAAGAAAAAAGTTTTACTGTAAAAACTCGTTTTTTTTAATATCATGCATTACCACATCTTCCTTACTATATAATAAATGTATGAATATTATAGGTCAATCGATTCATCTCCAATCAACACATTTTTCTATTCTCACATCAAATTCAAATTATGCGAATGAGGGAATTTTTTCTGTAAAAATGGCTTTTCAATATAATATAAATGACCATAACTTCCTTACTCTTTAATAAAATGTATTAATAATATCATAGGTCAATATATTCGTTTCGAACCAAGGAATCTTTTTTATTCTTGTAACAACTTTAAATTATGTTAGTGAAAAAAGTTTTACTATAAAAAACCGTATTTTCAAATACTATGCATTATCATAGCTTCCTTATTCTGGAATGAAATGTATTAATATCATAGGCCAATCGATTCGTCTCGAACCATGGAATCTTTTACATTCTTGCATCAAATTTGAATTATGTTAAAGAAAAAAGTTTTAATGTAAAAAAACATTGTTTCAAATATTATGCATTACCATAGCTTCCTTACTATATAATAAAATGTATCAATATTATAGGTCAATCGATTCGTCTCGAATCAAAATTTTTTTTCCTATTCTCACATCAAATTTGAATTATGAGAATGAGAAAATTTGTCTGTAAAATCACTTTTTAATATAATATAAATGACCATAATTTCCTTGCTCTTCAATAAAATGTACTGATGTTATAGGCTAATCGATTTTCCTCGAACCAAGGAATCTTTTATATTCGGGCATCAACTTTGAATTATGTTAGTGAAAAAAGTTTTTCTGTAAAAAACCGTATTTTCAAATACTATGTATTATCATAGCTTCCTTATTCTGGAATAAAATGTATTAATATTATAGGCCAATCGATTCGTCTCGAACCAAGGAATCTTTTACATTCTTGCATCAACTTTGAATTATGTTAAAGAAAATAGTTTTACTGGAAAAAAACGTATTTTCAAATATTATGCATTACCGTAGCTTCCTTACTCGCCAATAAAATGTATCAATATTATAAGTCAGTCAATTCTTCTCAAATGAAGGAAATTTTTATATCCTTGCATCAACTTTGAATTATGTTAAAGAAAAAAGTTTTACTGTAAAAGCCCGGTTTTTCAAATATTATGCATTAACACAGCTTCCTTACTATTTAATAAAATGTATCAATATTATAGGTCAATCGATTCGTATTGAATCAACACATTTGTTCTATTCTCATATAACTTTGAATTATGTTAAAGAAAAAAGATTTACTGTAAAATCCATTTTTTCAAATATTATGCATTACCACAGCTTCCTTACTATATAATAAAATGTATCAATATTATAGGTCAATCGGTTCGTCTCGAATCAACACATATTTTTTGTATTCTCACATCAACTTTAAATTATGAGAATGAGACCATTTTTTCTGTAAAAATCGGTTTGTAATATAATATAAATTACCATAATCTCCTTACTCTTCAATAAAATGTATTAATATTATAGCTAAATCGATTCGCCTGGAACCAAGGAATCTTTCACATTCTTGCATCAACTTTGAGTTAAGTTAAAGAAAATATTTTTACTGAAAAAAAAAACGTTTTTCAAGTATTATGCATTACCATACCTTCCTTACTCTTCAATAAAATGTATCTAAATTATAAGTCAATCGATTCGCCTCGAATCAACACATTTTTTTTTATTCTGACATCAACTTTACATTATGAGAATGAGAACATTTTTTCTGTAAAAATGGCTTTTCAATATAATATAAATGACCATAATTTCCTCACTCTTTAATAAAATCTATTAATATTATAGGTCAATCGATTCGTCTTGAACAAAGGAATATTTTATATTCTTGCATCAACTTTGAATTATGTTAATGGAAAAAGTTTTACTGTAAAATAACCGTATTTTTGAATATTATTCATTACCATAGCTTCCTAACTCTTCAATAAAATGTATGAATATTATAGGTCAATCGATTCATCTCGAACCGAAGAATCTTTTATATTTTCTTATCAACTTTAAATTATGTTGAAAAAAAGTATTACTACAAAAAATCGATTTTGAAAATAAGATAAAGTGTTAAAAAAAGGATTAAATATTTTCAGAAATCCTTTGGTCAGTTTCAAGATATTAGTGGTGAAAATAAGCCCTTCAAATTTCATGAATTTTTTTCCAACCTTTTTCAAGTGATCGTGTTCATGACTTTTTGACAAAATAGTTGAATTTTCAACCGAATAATTCAATTTTTAACAAAAAAGTTAAATCTTCAACCCACAAAGATGTACTTTAACCAAATAGTTGAATTTTCAACTAAAAGAGATAAATTTTCAACCAAACATTTAAATTTTCAAATGAAAGAGATGAATATTCATCCAAAAATGTTATAGGTAAATTGTAAGTTTGAAAAAATTAATTTTCGACTAAAAAAAAACGAATTTTCAATAAAATAGTTCAATTTTTAACCAGAGATGAATGTTAAACTAAATTGATGAATTTTGAACAAAAAATAAATTGTATACAAAGGAGTTGAACTTTCAATTAAGTAGTTCAAGTTTCAATAAAAAAAAACATTAATTCTAAACGAAAAATGTTATAGTTGATGTTTCAAACAAAAAAGATTTGAATGTAAATAAAAAATAGTTGAATTCAACCTTCAAGATTATTTCTTTTAAAGTAATTCAACTTTCAATCAATAGTTAAATTTTCGAGGAAAAAAGTTTATTTTTTAACAAAATAGTTTGATTTTCAACAAAATAATTCAATTTTTGATAAAATGGTCAAATTTTCAACTATAAAAGATAAATTTTCAACCAAATAGTTAAATTTTTGAATGAAAGACAAATATCGAACAAAAAATGGAATAGATACATTTTAAATTCAAAAAATTAATTTTAAACTTAGAAAAAAAAACGAATTTTCATCAAAATAGTTAATTTATCAACCAAGGAGATGAATTTTCAACTCAATTAGTGAATTTTCAAAAAAAAAATTAATTTTATGCAAAGGTGTTCCAATTTCAATCAAGTAATTGTATTTTCAATACAAAAAATGTTATAGTTGGTATTTCAAACAGAAAATATTTTTAGTTTAAATAAAAAATATTTGAATACAACCAAAAAATATGAATTGTAAGCAAAAAATATAATATTTTATATATCAACCAAAAAAGAGTTTAATTTTAAATCAAAAATAGTTCAATTGAACCAAAAAGGCAAATTCTCTATAAAAGAGTTGAAGTTTTAAGTCAAAAAGACGAATTTTCCACACAACAGTTGGATTTTCAACTAAAAAAATAATAACTTTTAACAAAAAAGTTATTTTTCAATCAAATAATTTAATTTTCAACAAAAACCTATCAATTTACAACAAAGTAGTTACATATTTAACCAATAAAATGAATTTTTGAGAAAGTAGTACAAATATCAATCAAACGAGATTTAATAAATGAATTTTCAAATAAAAATGATCGATTTTCAGTCAAAAATGTAATAGTTAAATTTTCAGTGATGAAAATTAATGTTTACCCCAAAAACAAAAAAGCAATACTCAACAAAAAAATCAATTTTAAGCAAAGGAGTTCAACTTTTAATCAATTAGTTGAGATTTCGATAGAATTATTCATCATATTAGTCGAAAAATCATATCTTTGGTTAAGAATACAATTATTTTTGGTTAAAACTATATTCTTTTTGATTGAAAAGTCTACTATTTTTTATTTTATTTTTGGTTGAAAATTCACCTTTTTTGGTAAAAAATTGTATTATTTGGTTGAACATATTTTGTTGAAAAATTCTAGAATTTTATTACTCATTTTTCTTATTCGAAAATTCAACTGTTTTGTCGAGAAAAAAAATTCGGTTGAAGATTCAACCATTTGGTTAGGAATGACCTTTTTTGTTAAAAATTGATCTTTTTGGTCAAAAATTTGTTGTCGAAATTCAAAAAATTAATCTGATTGGTTGAAAATTTAAATATTTTGTTGAAAATTTAATATATTTCAACTTGAAATCTTCTGCGTTTCATATTGATTTCAATATGGCGCCTACCTAAAATAATTTTTTATTCTCAGTTATTCCTTTTTTTTCCTTAATTAAATACTTTTTATCGTCAACGAACCGTACCTCCTCGATTTTACAATCTAAAATTCATCAGATCGCGATGACTTGTTGTGAAACGTAATCAAGATCGCCATTCGTTGGATTGCAGCATAATGTTGCTCGAAATGAGGAAATAATTTCGCGCATTATATAATTCCTACATATTGCAATGAATAATTTTCTAATGATCGAGAATTGTTTTCTCAAGTCTCTCAACTTTTAAATAAATTTAAAAAATACAGTTTAGTTTAAAAATTAATCTCAACTTAAATTTATTTCGAAATTATAGATCATAAATATATATATATATAATTAGTTTGAAACAATTTTATATAATTTATATTATTTCTGGAACTGAAATTTTGGTCCTATTTTTATTTTCAGTTTTATACACACTATTTTTGAATAAATAATGCACTTTCATCACTCGATGTTTTGTTTCGACTTCCATGTTACGCTTTACGAGATACCGTCCACTTATCTTGACCTAAATTATTTCACACGAGATTTACGAATTTCCTAATATTTTCACTCTACCTGAAGAAAAAACTTGTTTTTTTTTTGCTATTCAATAAATTACTCTTATGAAATGATTAAATAAAAAAAAATATTGGAAAGACTACTACGGTTGGTATCAGGGGGGGAGAGGGGGACTATCCAGTGAAAGTAAATGCGAATTAAATTAATCAAACCAAAAAAAAATGAACAAATTTTGGTTGAAAAGTGTAAATTATATTTTGGGTTCGGCATTCATCTCGTTTGGATAAAAATTCCAGTATTTGGTTGAAAATTTTATTATTTTGTTGAAAATGCAACTATGTTGTTAAAAATCATCTTTTTTGATCAGAAATTAAGCTTATTGGTTGAAACTTGAACTACTTTAATACAAATTGTTTTTTTTACATTCTTATTATTTAATATTGAAAAATTATTGGAATTGTTCGAAATTCGGCAGATTTTTGGTTGAAGATTTATTTTTTGTTTTGAATTAATTTTTTGTAAGATGCATCATCTTAGTTGAAAAATCCTCTGTTTGGTTGAAAATGTAACTGTTTTGTTGAAAACTCGTTTTTTTTCGTTGAGAATTAATTTTTTAAACAATAATTTAAATATTTCACTTTACCTTTGAAGCTTCATATTTTTGTAAAGAGAATATTGATCTTTCCTAGTTGAAAATTCATGTCTTTTTTCAAAATTCGTCTTTTTTGGTCGAAAATTAATCTTCTTGGTTGAAAATTCATGGTTTTTATTTAAAAATGGAACTGTTTGATTCTGAATCAATCTGATTTGTTTGAGGTTCCAACAGTTTGGTAGAAAAATAAACTATTCGGTTAAAAATTAACTTTTTTTGTCAAACTTCATATTTTTGGTTTAAATTGAACTATTTGGTTGAAAATTTAACTATTTTTATGAAAATGTAACTTTTTGGTAGAAAATTAAATTTTTAAATAAAAACTCTTATTTTCGGGTTAAGAATTCAAACATTTTGTGAATAAAATACGTCCTTTTGGCTTTAAAATCCAACAATTTTGTTTGAAAAGTCTAAATTATATTTTGGGTTTGGAATTCATCTCGTTTGGATAAAAATGCCAGTATTTGGTTTGAAATGTTATCATTTTGTTGAAAATGCAACTATGTTGTTAAAAATCATCTTTTTTGGTCAGAAATTAAGCTTATTGGTTGAAACTTGAATTACTTTAATACAAATTTTTTTTTTTACATTCTTATTATTTAATATTGAAAAAGTATTGGAATTGTTCGAAATTCGGCAGATTTTTGGTTGGAGATTCATATCTTTGGCTGAAAATTTAACGATTCCATTGTTAGAAAATTAATCTTCAGGGTTGAAAAATAATTTTTTGGATAGAAAAACCATCTTTTGGGTTGAATTCTTTTGTTGAAAATTAATTTTTTATAAGATTTATCATGTTAGTTGAAAATTCCTCTTCTTGATTGAAAATGTAACTATTTTGTTGAATTTTTTTTCGGTTAATAATTTTTTTTTAAACTAATAATGTAAAAATTCCATTTGTACTTGAAAATTTATATTTTTTCAAAGAGAAAACTGATCTTTTCTAGTTGAAAATTCATGTATTTTTTAAAAATTCGTCTTTTTGGTCGAAAATCATGTTTAAAAATTCATGTTTTTTGATTAAAAATGCAACTTTTTGATTCTGAATTAATCTGTTTTGGATAAGGTTCTAACAATTTGGTAGAAAGTAAACTATTCGGTTGAAAATTAACTTTTTTTTGTCAAAATTAATATTTTTTGTTTAAATTTAACAATTTGGTTTAAATTGAACTATTTCGATGAAAATTGAACTATTTGGATGAAAATGTAACTTTTTGGTAGAAAATTAAATTTTTAAATAAAAACTCTTATTTTCGAGTTAAAAATTCTAACATTTTGTGAATAAAATACGTCCTTTTGGCTTTAAAATTCAACAATTTTGTTAAAAATTTATGTATTTTGTTGTAAATTCGTGCTTCTTTCGTAAAAAATTATTCATCTTTCTGGAAAATTCATCTTTTTGGTTGAAAATTTAAGTGTTTGGTTAAAAATTCAACTTTTTAAATTTCAAATTCAACTACTTGGTTGAAAGTTGAACCTGTTTCTTAAATTTCAGTTAAAATTTAAAATTAAATGTTTTAGTTTAATTGTTTGGATTTGAATTAATTTATAGATAATTATAAAAAATATGAACTAAAACAGTGTTAAAACTTCATATTTTTTAAAGATTTATCTCTTTTATTCAAAATTTAACTTGTTTTTGTTGAAAATTTGATTTTTTTGTTGTTAAAAGTTCTATAATTTAATTAAAAATTTTATTATTTTGTTAAAAATGCAGCTATTTTGTTAAAAAGTTCTCTTTTTGGTCAGAAATTCAGCTAATTGGTTGAAACTTGAACTACTTTGATAAAAATTAATTTTTTTGGTTGAAGACTCAACTTTTTTCTTGAAAATGTAACTGATTTTGCTAAAAGTTCGTTTTTTTGTTGTAAAAAATTTTTAAAACTAATAATGTGAATATTCAATTTGTTGTTAAAAATTTATATTTTTTCAGAAAAAATTGATCTTTTCCAGTTGAAAATTCATGTATTTTTTAAAAATTCGTCTTTTTTGTTTGAAATTTAATCTTCTTGGTTTGTAATTAACCTTTTTTGATTGAAAATGCAATTGTTCGGGTCTAAATTATACTCTTTTGGTTTAGGATCAAACTTTTTGGTAAAAATTAAACTATTCCGCTAAAAATTATAACTTTTTCCTTAAAATTTCATATTTTTGGTTTAAATTTAACTATTGGATTAAAAATTAAACTATTATGAAAATTTAACTTTTTGGTAGAAAATTAACTCTTTTGTTAAAAACTTATATTTTTGGCTTAAAAATTCAACCATTTTGTAGGTCATTTGACCTTTTGGCTTCAATATTCGACAATTTTGTTAAAAATTCGTGTTTTTTGTTTGTAGAACATTAATCTTCTTTAAAGAAAATTAATCTTTTTGGTTGAAAATTTAAAATTATCCTTTTTAATTGAAAATTCAACCTCTGGGTTGAAACTTGAACTTTTTTTTTTTTTTTTTAAGTTTCAATTTTTACATTAATTTGTTTAGATTTGACTTGATTGAGTTGATCATAAAAAATATGATCTAAAAAAATGGTTGAAATTCATATTTTTTGAAAACTTATCTCCTCAATTTAAAATTTGACTTTTTTTTGTTTGAAATTTGATTTTTTTGGTTCAAAATTCTAGTATTTCACTGAAAATTTTATTATTTTATTGAAAAGATAATAATTATTTCGTTAAAAACTTATCTTTTTCGGACAGAAATTTAGCTATTTTGTTAAAAAATTCATTTTTTGGTTAAAAATTCGTCTCTTTGGCTGATAATGTAACTATTTTGTTGAAATTTCGTTTTTTTTTTTTTTGTAATTATTTTTCAACTACCAATGTAACTATTCCATTTTTGATTCTTTTTGGTCGAAAATTCAACTATTTGCAGATAATTTGTCCTTTTGGCTTTAAATTTCAACAGTATTGTTGAAAATTAATTTAATTTGTTGAAAATTGTATTTTTGGTAAAAAAATTAATCTTCTTTCTGGGAAATTTTAATTTTGTATTTAAAATTTAACTATTTGGATGAAAGTTCATCTTTTATATTTTAAAATTCAACTAATTAGTTCAAAGTTAAACTAGTTTTTTAAAAGTTAGTATTTTTTTAAGATTCACATCTTTGATTTAAAATTTAACATTTTTTGGTAAGAATTCAATTTTTTTTGCTTATCTGAAAATTGCACTATTTTATTTTTGATAAGAAATTTATCCTTTTTATAAGTTGAAAATTCAACTAATTGATAGAAAATTCATGTATTTGTTTAAAAATTCGTCTTCTCGCTTAAAAAATTAATCGTGTTTCTCTGCAACAACAAATTCTTACTTTTAATTATTTATAAAACTGGAATAAAAATAAATCTCGAATTAAAGAAATTCGATTTATTGCACTTACTGAAAGACACACATACAGGAATTACGAACACAAATTAGGGAAATTCCTCTCAAGCAGAATTTAAAATTCCATGTATCAATCTTTAAACAAAAGTTGCTGACATTTGCATTTCAAAAATAATTATAAGTTTCACAAAATTTTTAATTTATTAGATAGAATTCTTCTTAAGAAAATCATTTGTCTAACTTAATTTTCCATAAAACTAAATAACCTTTGGATCGCATTTTCGTAATCAAAGTCAAAGAATGCATACAAAAAATATTTAAACTTCTTGTTTGCAAAAAAAAATCAATATCAGCAGCTTTTTAAATAAAAATGACTCAATTGTAAAATTAAATGAGGCTAAAAATCGAGAAAAATCGTAGCAGCGAAGGATGTTACGGCACCAATAATTGCGGTTGTTTCCATAGAAAATCCTGAAGCTCTTGATGTAGACAACATTCTTTGATCCACCTCAACATTCGTCGTATTTTCAGATTTTGGATTTTTTTCAACATCATGGCTCTGAAATTTTTTTATGTATTAACATTAGAATATTAATTAACTATAATATCGAACAGAAATATTGATATTAAAATAAATTTTTCAAGCATAAAATACTGCTTGAATAAAAAATATAAAATTTAGTTAATAAAAGGTCGTCCATAAACTACGTTACCAATTTTAGACTATTTTTTACCCCCCCCCCCCTGGTTATTTTTAACAAAAATAGGGAAACAATAATGAATATTAAACCCAAAAAGTTAATTTTTTACCAAAAAGACGAATTTTCAAAAAGATAGTTTAACTTTTCACCTAGTATTTAAATTTTCAGCTTCTAAAGACGAATTTTTTCGAAAACAGTTCAAATATGACTTTTCTATCAAAACGGTGAATTTTCAAAAAGGTAGAATTGAACATAACAAAAATATTTTTAACGAACTAGTTGAATTATTAACCAAACAGACGAATTTTCAACACACAAGTTTAATTTTCTAACCCAAAAGACGAATTTTCATTCTAATACCTGAAATTTCTACCAAATAGTTGGGTTTTTAACTGATAAAGTATATACATTCCCAGCCGAAAATTTAATTTTTAAATTTTCAGATGAAAAAATTAATTGTGAACAAAGAAGGAAACGAATTCTTAACAAAAATGTTCAATTTTCAACCAAAAAAATTAATTTTCTAGAAAGAAGAATAATATTCTACAAAAAAAAATTTTTTAAATAAAATTGTCGAATAATAAAGCCAAAAGGACGAGATATCTACAAAATGGTTGAATTTTCAACGCGAAAATATGAGTTTTTAACAAAAAAGTTAATTTTCTACCAAAAAGTTAAATTTTTATGATAGTTTAATTTTTAATCCAATAGTTAAATTTAAACCAAAAATATTTATTTTTGCCAATAAAATGATAATTTTTAAGCGAATAGTGTAATTTTTACAAAAATGTTGAATCCTCAACCAAAACAGATTAATTTAGACCCAAACAATTGCATTTTTAATCAAAAAAGATATACTATAAACCAAAAAATGAATGTTTAACCAAGTAGCTAAATTTATGTCCAAAAAAGATAAGGTTGTAATGAAATAGTTACATTTGCATTGAAATAATAAAATTTTCAATGAAATACTAGAATTTTGAACCAAAAAAATCAAATTTTCAATAAAGAAAGTTAAATTTTAAATCAAGGAGATAAGTCTTCAAAAAATATGAATTTTAACAATTTTTTTAGTTCATATTTTTCATGCCCAACTAAATCAAATCAAATCGAAGCAATTTAGTGTAAACATTGAAACTTGTTTTAAAAAAACAAGTTCAACTTGTAGCCCAAAGGTTGAATTTTCAATTAAAAAGGACCATTTTTTAACCAAAAAGTTACATTTTCAACCAAAAAGATTAATTTTCTAGAAAGAAGAAAAATATTCTACAAAAAAAACACGAATTTTTAACAAAATTGTCGAATATTAAAGCCAAAAGGTCAAATTATCTACAAAACGATTGAATTGTCAAGCCGAAAATATAAGTTTTTAAAAAAAGAGTTAATTTTCTACCAAAAAGTTAAATTTGTATAATAGTTTAATTTTGAATCCAATAGTTAAATATAAACCAAAAATATGACTTTTTAACAAAAAAGTTATAATTTTTAACCGAATAGTTCAATTTGTATCAAAATGTTTAATCCTAAACCAAAAGAGATTAATTTAGACCCGAACAATTGCATTTTCAATCAAAAAAGATTAATTACAAACCAAGAAGATTAAATTTCAAACAAAGAAGACGAATTTTTAAAAGATACATGAATTTTCAACTGGAAAAGATCAATTTTCTCTGAAAAAATATAAATTTTTAACAACAAGTGGAATATTCACATTATTAGTTTAAAAAATTTTTTACAACAAAAAAACGAACTTTTAGCAAAATAGTTACATTTTCAACAAAAAAGATGACACTTGAACCAAAAAAAATAATTTTTAACAAAGTAGTTCAAGTTTCAAACAATTAGCTGAATTTCTGACCAAAAAGATGACTTTTTAACAAAATAGTTGCATTTTCAACAAAATAATACAATTTTCAATTAAATGCTAGAATTTTTAACCAAAGAAACATCAAATTTTCAACAAAAAAAGTCAAATTTTAAATTAAAGAGATAAATCTTTAAAAAATATGAACTTTTAAGTGTTTTAGTTCATATTTTTTATAATTAACTATAAATCAATACAAATCCAAACAATTCAACGAAAACATTTAATTTGAAATTTTAATTGAAATTTAAAGAACAGGTCCAACATTCAACCAAGTTGTTGAATTTTGAATTAAAAAAGATGAATTTTTAACCGAACAGCTAAATTCTTAACCAAAAAGATGAATTTTCCAGAAAGAAGATTAATTTTTCACGAAAGAAGCACGAATTTTCAACAAAATACATCAATTTCAAACAAAATTGTTGAATTTTAAAGCCAAAAGGACGAATTTTATTCGCAAAATGTTTGAATTTTTAACCCGAAAATAAGAGTTTTTATTACAAAATTTAGTTTTCTACCAAAAAGTTACACTTTCATAAAAATAGTTTAATCTTTAACCAAACAGTTAAATTTAAACCAAAAATATGAATTTTGACAGAAAAGTTAATTTTCAACTGAATAGTTTAATTTTCTACCAAACTGTTGCAACCTCAACCAAATCAGATTAATTTAAAATCAAACAGTTGCATTTTTTATCAAAAACCATGAATTTTCAATTCAGAAGATTAATTTTCGAACAAAAAAGAAGAATTTAAAAAAAATACATGAATTTTCAACTGGAAAAGATCAATGTTCTCTTTGAAAATATGTAAATTTTCAAGTAAAAATGGAATATTTGCATTATTAGTTTGAAATAATTATTTCTTGCCCAAAAAAGTAAACGAATTTTCAACAGAATAGTTCCATTTTCGACTTCATCAAAGTAGTTGAATTCTTGACCAAAAAAATTAATTTTTAACACACAAGATTAATTTTCTATCCCAAAAGACGAATTTTCATTAAAATACATGAAATTTCTACCAAATAGTTGGATTTTTAACTTATAAAGTATAATTTTCCAGCCAAAAATTAATTAGTTAAATTTTTAGATAAAAAAATTAATTTTGAACAAAGAAGAAAACGAATTTTCAACAAAAAAGTTAAATTTTCAACAAAAAAGTTAAATTTCCAACCGAAAAGGTGGATTGTTCCACAAAGAAGATTAATTTTTCACCAAAAAAGACGAATTTTGAACAAAATACGTCAATTTTCAACAAACTTGTTGAATTTTGAAAATAAAAAGGTGAATTTTCTACAAAACATTTGAATTTTTAGCCCCAAGAGTTGAATTTTCTACAAAAAAAGTTAATTTTCAACCAGAAGAAAGATGATGACTTTTCTACCATAAAAGATTAATATTCTACAAAAAAGACGAATTTTCAACAAAATGCATCAAGTTTCAACAAAGTTATTGAATTTTGAAGAGAAAAAGTCGACTCATCAACAAAACAGTTGAATGTTCAAACCAAAAATATAATTTTTCGACAAAAAAGGTAATTTTTTACAAAATAGTTTAATTTTTGTTAAAATAGGTAAATGTTTTTTTCAACCAAAAATATGGGTTTTCAGCCAAAAAGTTATTTTTTAATCAAATTGTTGAATTTTCAAACTCAAAAGATGAAATTTTCGACAAAAAGGTTCAATTTTCAATTCAAATGATGAATCTTCAACTAAAAAAAAAAAACACTTCTTGACAAGGAAGTTTAAATTTTAGCCATATAGTAGCATGTTTACCCAATAAAAATGAATTCTCAACAAAAAATGTAATAGTTAATACTTTTACCAAAAAATATTCCAATATGAAATAAGAAACAGTTGAATTCAAACAAAAAAGTATAATTTTTAGTGAAACAGTTGAATCTTGAAACAAACCAGAATAATTTTGAACCAAATGGTACAATTTTTTTTTATGTTATGATTGTCGACCAAATAAATGTATTAAATAAATTGATTTTAAGTGTTTTTTGTCTACTGTTCTTAAATCAATATTTTTTTAATATTGATTTTTTATTTCTGAATTATGAAAAAATTGCTTTCAAGCTCCGCTGGGATCCGAACCCAGGTCCTTCAGATTGCCGGTCTGATGCTCTTACACACTAAGCTGCGGAGAGACGAGATTAATTTTTCCACAACCCATACAAGTTGAATTACGACGTAATTCCTTATACTTGTAAGATTAATTTCTGGAACAAGAAAATTATATATTTTTTATGCTATGGTTGTCGGCCATATGAATGTATTAAATAAATTGATGTTAAGTGTTTTTTGTGTCAACTGGTCAAAGATCAATATTTTTTGGATATTGATTTTTATGTCTCAGTTGTGAAAAAATATCTCTCTTAGCTCCGCTGGGATTCGAACCCAGGTATTTCAGATTGCCGGTCTGATGCTCTTACCCACTAAGATACGGAGAGATGAGATTAATTGTTCCACAACCCATACAAGTTGAATTACGACGTAATTCCTTATATTTATAAGATTAATTTCTCTAACTAGAAAATTATATATGTTTTTATGTTGTGGTTGTCGACCAGATAAGTGTACGGCACTGACTCAATATATGATTTTTCTCAAGTATTTGAGAACGAAAGAAAAAAAACTTGTCAAATATCCGGGGTTTTGAAATATCCACGGATCAATAACGGATCAATAAAACCCACGACTTGATGATGGTGAACCTTATTTTTGCTAAATACGTTGCGAAATGGAGACCATACGACTGTAGTTGTGAGCAGCAAAGCAAACACGGCATGCAGACCACCTGTCCAATTCGTGCTCCGATGCTCTGAAGTTCAAAACACACATTGCTACTCCTTATCGACCGCGAGTCCAGGCGTCTCAGCGGCAGTTTTGAATTGAGAAATAAAAACAAAAAATGTGAATAAAATTGACTGCAAAATATTGAAATAGTTTTTGCAGACAGCATCTGCAAATGCACAAATTTTATGAATAAACTAATTTATGACTGTATATAAAAAAGTAAATTTATCCAGGTTGAAAATATAATTTGAAAATTTTGAAATTATATTTTTGAAATTATAAATTATAAATTTACCAATTCATCCAGAAATAAATTCAAAAACCATCAATTCCGAAAGTAGGCCCTCTGCAAATTTATTTATAAATTCCAAGTTTATCAAGTCGCCCAACTGTTATTTTTGATATTACAAAATTTTCCACA
>JAABKJ010007418.1:0-20991 GCA_011634705.1 Andricus grossulariae | reverse complement strand
ACACATTACTACTGTCCAACCGAGCGATTCACGCCTACCCCGAAAGGGAAACGGCTTAATGATATAATAATAATAATGATAATAATATATTGAAGTGTTAAGATATATTTATTTCTGACTCTTTTATATTTTATGCAGAAAAATATTCAAAAAATTAACAATCTGCAACAAAACAATTCCGCAAGTAAAAACAGCGCCACACTGAAAGATTTCATTCTAAATACCGACAGTCGTTATAGAAACTGCTTTACCCTGACGCAAGTAAGTCAGATTCCTAAGAAGTAGTGTTCTGTTTAACCGTCGCAGGTAAGGCAGATTCCTTTGAAGCAGATTTCTGTTTTACCATTGTTGGTATTGCAGATTTCTACTTTATGGATTATCGACCGATCCTAAAAGTGCGACCGGGAACTGTTTGGCGCCGCTGATGACGAACTACGATTTTTCGATACACATATCAAGAGTTATGAGCACATCGTTCGTCGACCCACGCTCCCACAGAGGCTGAAAACTGGTTGGCTCGTTCGGTCCGCGAAATAAAGGGAATGCGCAAAAAGGAGAACACAAGAGGGAAGAATGGTCGGGAGAAAAAACTATCGTATGATCACAAATACGTGTATGCAAAAACCATACTCGAGATAATTTTTAATATCTATAGAAAATCTATTCAAATTTACTATTAGAGAAAGAAATGATTAATGATCCAGGCATCAATCAAAAGTTTCCGGTTAACGGAACACTGCTGAAACTCATTAAAATCCTTAATTTGGGAAAAGAATATAAAATTTAAATATCTGATGTTCCGTGCAGGACAATAATTTAAATAATAATTTTGAATGATTTAAGAAGCCTCTTTTAAAAGGCTTGACTCAAGGATGGAGATATAATCTCATTCGACTATAAATATTACCATTTCTTCCAGCTGGCACTAACTTTCCTGAAAATTCAAAAGGGGGTTGGGCCTCGTTCTTCCCCCTCTTGTCTGCCACGTACCTCTTACATGGAAATATTACCTCCGTGGATCGATCCACGTACGCGATCGTACAATATGTAAAATATACGTCTACACGTGATTATAGGCTGCACTACACAAGAAAACTCACTACGCAACCTGTAAGATCAATCGAGCGACTACGACCATAGTTTTTCCGCGGTAAAATCGTTTCCTTAACACGACACAACATACGAGATTGATTGTCAGGCTTCCATCGTAAATCTGAAATTTTCTCTCCAAGCAATTGGATAGGAAATCTAAGAAGCCTACAAAGATTCCTCTAAAAATACGATGCTTCAAATGTGCTAATCAAACAGTGATTATAATTAAATTCCGTCGACTCTGGCGTTTCAATCGCATCCCCTATAGAGAAGAAAACACAATTTGATTCAAAGTTTGAGTAGAAAACACCTTGGGGTCATGTGGACCCGCAAGATCTTACAAAAACACTTAACCTGACATGAATTTCTTGTATCAGTTTCATCCATTTACCGTAAAATCGATACAATTAGAGAAGAACGACGTAAACACAAAGATCGTTTCGGTTCGTAAGTTCCTGACGTTGAGGCTTCACATAACGATGTTCCCCCCTTGAAGAAGATTGCAACGCCGGCTTTGATCACGACAAGAAAGGAAAACCACAAGAAACCGGAGAAGGACGATATCGGACAAGTGCCTCCTCCCTCCTTGCCGAAATTACCGAAACGCCGAACGATCTTGGAAGACGCAAGAAGGGGGCCTAGTACGTAGAGGGGTGGGGAATCGGGGTCCGTCCTCGTTTTGGTCCAAGATTTTGCAATACATGTGGAATACCTACGAGTATGCGGACAAGTATGCCGGACCCATGGACGCATTCGCGCGATTCCGAGAAATGCTCTCTTGGTTCGGACCGCGTTTGAATGCGTTCAGAAACGAGTTTAAAAATTGTCGAATATTTCGTGGAGTCACCCCGAGACCGCGGCGTTTAGGACCCATTCGCGGCCGCACTCGGTGTCGTGGAAAAAGAATTGCGAAAAGAAATTTTAATTTGGAAAATCGGGTTTTATTTGAGGTTTAGGGGCCATCCATAAATATTAAATAACACATTTTATGGGATGGGGTTCTAGCCTAGTGTTATACAATGGCGAAAAACTACAGGGAAAAGTCGAAAAAAGCGTTACATACGTAAGAGGGGGGGGGGGGGCAAAATAGTCTAAAAATTGCGTTACTCAATTTATGGATGACCCCTTAGGTTATATTAAACTGTAGGAAGATAGATGATTTTAAATTTAGATGGGATATATTTTGATGCTTTCGGAGATTGGTGGTTCCTGACTGTCTTTTTTAAAACTATGATCTGTAGCCTTATACCACGCAAGTTGTTGGCCAGTACAGTGTCAGTAGTATATTTGGATACCATCACGTTCTAACTTTATGTATAGATTTTAAATATTGAAGAAACTATATTCGAAAACATGTATGAATGTTTCTAAATTACACATTTTTAAATTTCAGCAAATCCGATCATACTCATAATTTTTTCAAATGTTGATGATTTAATTATTATTAATAGATGCTTTTAAATTATGGTGTTTTAAAAATATTGATATTTAAATTATTCAACAATTTTGAAAACTAAATACTTACAAACTTCAAAATTCATAGTTTAAACATTTGGATTGTTCAAAATACAAATGTTTCTAAATTTTGACTTTTCAAACCTTATCAAAATAATAACACTTTCTACGTTGGACGTTTTCAAATTTGGATTTCATTAAAAACTTGGATACTTGAAAGCATTTGAATTAAAACTCTGTCAAATTTTAAAAATGATCACGCATACGTTAAGTAATTTTCGCTGCTTTCCACCTCAAATTATTCAAATTGGTAAACACTAAAAAATGGACTGCTTAAAAAAAGTTGGAAGTGAATAAGTTTTAAATTGAATACATCCAAAAAATAATGTTTTACAATTTGGAAGCTTTCAATTTGACTTGGAGTCTAAAAATCTAAAATTATTGCAGATTTGGCCGGTTTAAAATTTGAATTTTTTTTTATCGAATCCCGATTCTTTTATGTGAAAAGGAGGACAATTTTAAAGGATGATTTTCGAATTATATTCTTTTAAAAATACATTTCTTTATTATTTTTAACTTTTTAATTGTGATAATTGTGATTCATATCCAAATTTTAAAATAATCCAAATCGAAAACGATTTAAATTACATTGGAAGGTTTACAACATTTATTAATTACAAGAATTAGAAGGTTTCCTTCAAAGTTGACGATCGGATTTAAGAAAATTTGAAGGCTCACAAATTTGGATCTTTTCAAATTTTTTAATGTCCAATTTCGATCCAAATTCAAAATATTACCAATTTTAAGCTCAATTTCAATGTAGAACTTTTCGAATTTGTTGAACATTGAAGAACGAAAATTCAAGGCTCCAAAATTTGGATGTTATGGAAAATTCAAGATATTCAAAGACCCAAAAATAAATAAATACTTGTTGTTTACTAATCAATTTTTGCAAATAGACCATTAGAATAGATGAATTTTGAACCACTTAAAGCCGTGAAATGTTGAGATTTCTAAGAATTGAAAGTTAAAGAAAACAATTTTTTAGTCTTGAAATAATAAAAATTAGAAGCTTCCAAATTTGAAAATGTTGATAATGCAGGGAAGTTGTTAGTTGTGAGAGCTTCTAAATTTGTATAGATTCAATATAGATAAATCCAATAATTTTAAGGATTACGAATTTGACCAATTGGAAAATTAGAAACTCTCAAATGAAGTGGGGGTTTTATATTCTAGAGTCTTTGAAACATGAGATTTTAAATTCGATGCTTTAAAACTTTGAATTCCAAAAATGTTGAATTCTTTAACATGTTACTGCTCCCCAAAACTAAAGTATTAAAATTTCGGAATTATTGCCAATTTGAAGGTTTCTAAAATCGAATGCTTAAAAAATAGGATGCTTCGTAATATCACACCATTAATTAGGATGGATTAAAAAGTTGGACGATCACAAAAACTGGGAGCTTTTAATAATAATTAAATATGTGAAACTACAAGATTCTTTAAAATTATAAAGATTCGCTACATTTATATTTCGCAAAATGCCAAAAAATATTTCCTGAGCCCATAAATATTAAATGAGTATAATTCTACTGGGTGAAAATCTGCTTAACATAAATAAAACTATTCCACAATTTGCATAAGATGAGTCCCTAAAAAACCGCAGATTATCATTTAAACTTTTCAATTATTCATCCGGGCCCATTGTCGTTCATCAAAGCGACGTCTCGTCAGGTATTCGCGTTGATTTCGAAGCTCGGCGCACCCTTGGTGAAATAAAATGGAAAAGTCGAGATGATGAGAAAAGGAACAAGTAGAGAAGGATGGAAGACAGTTGGGCTTGAAAGAAAGAAAGAATAGGAGACAGAGTATCTGGGTCCCTCCACATATTCGGAGGTCACATATGGGCCTAACGGATATGATACCGGGGCATAATGCTCGCCAAATACTCCCACCCCTTTTGCCCTTGCCCTCCTCTCATCTATTCCATTTTTCTTTTCCCTTCTTTCTTCCTTAAGAATTCGCCCCATCCGCATATGCACAGTGTTTTCGAAATTGCTCTTCTATTCTTCCGTCTTATTATCTTCTTTTTTAATCGGTCATTTAGAAACAATTTGAAAGCATCCATACAAATTTGCAATTATGGACTGACTGAATTCTCGAATTCTTTAAAATGACATCTAAGCCCCTTTTCAAATTAAAAACAATTCTCGCTACAAAAACCTTTTGGGTTTTAGTACTTAAATCATGAAAAAAAAACGATATAAATATTCACAAAGAACTTTTGAGGCCAGGTAAAATGTAAGGTAAGGAGTGCAGAATAGATGAAGGGTGAGGATGTGACTGGGGGGCTAGGGGGCTAGACAGAGAGAAATCGTACACTTAGGATGCCACCCACGCACGGTTAGGAAGAGTGCCGGGGGCACGACTTTAAATGAGAATACGAAAAACGTGACGGGGCTTAAAGAGCAAATCTTAAAAAATATGAGAAACCCCGGGGACGACACGCACGATTCTACCTCTGGGCCCCTTCCCGGCCCCCTAGCCCAAGCTGATGCCCTCCCACCCTATCTTATACTCTCTGCCTTTCAGTCGAACCCTTTATATTCGCCGTTCTTAAAACTCGCGCGGCCCAGCGAAAGAAGGGGGTTTAAAATTTTCAAAAAGCTGATCCTGAAAAGGCCCCGTATTTCAGAGCTGGGGTCTCTCTTTTTTATCATTTAATCCGCAAGGCTCGGCTGAATAACCCCTTATAACTCCGTCCTACTCGTGCGCGGTTTTACGTGTGTAAAATTGCCGGTGCACACACATATAAAAATCCTAACGAGAGAAACTGCGTCATCGAGTATGTGTATATGAGCTGGGACGCTTATATAGGCTAGAAAGGAGTTAGTGTGAGTCTGGATAATGTGGAGTGCCCGCTGCGCCCGTCGTCGCGGGCACGGAGGGTCCATTGAACTTTTTCGAGAGGGCCTAAATACCGAAAAAAGTCCTAACGGACCGTTCTCGATGGTCCTTGTCACAACATTGTTTCCGGAAAAATGGCTTCGATCCGCTTCGTTTCGGCTCCGAGAAGGCAGGTGCGATTTAATTTAATAACCGTCAGAAGTACGTATCCGTGATCCCAAACTCTCCAACAAAGTACCAAACCCTATCGCGAAAAATCTCTTTTAATTTGCATATGGTGACAATTGGCCTGACTGAATCACTCTCGAGACTGCTATGCTGTTCCATTCGGATCTGGAATTGGGAATTATGTTGCTTTTATTGAGTCGACGATTATATAAGGGAACTTTTGAATGAGCAATTCTGATCACAAAATCTGATTGTTCTTGCAAATCTCTGACTGAACGTGGCTTGAAAAGATATTTACTTCAAACAAGACTTCTGAACTCACTTTTGGTTGATCAAGAGATCTTTCAGACAGTTGTCAAAAAGATTAATATTCATAATTTGTTCGAGTAGAGAATCGACTTTACAATGTTAAGTTGAAGAGTTGGCAGGATTATTGCAATTTATCTCTAGAGTGTTTCATACAAACAGAATAAAATATTGCATCTAATGACACATGCTTAGAAATGTATTACTAAAGATTATGCTTAAAAAATCACAAAAGGTTTTAAATTCACCAAACTTTGAAGAAGAAAATGAATGCATGAAATTTGAAAAGGAATGTTTTCTCGGAATTTGGTTTTTATTCAAGAACGAAATGGGACCATTTCTTAAAATTTATCATCGTACGAGCATCTGTGAATAGTGAGTATGTATTTTCAAAGGGAGCTGAAAGAGGGAAAAAGAGAGTGAAAGTAAAGTGAGTCTGCGAGTGCGGTGGAGTAAGAGAAGACAGTAAACTATTCTAAGATACGAGAGAGTGTCGCCGCCTTATTGTCTCTGAGAGAGCGCTGCGTTATTTCTGTCAAAATTACGTTATGGTCGCCATTCTCTTGTCCCGTTTTGAACCATCCATTTAGCATCTTTTCTACGGCAGTTGTACTTAAAGCAAGAAAGGAAACAATTCAAAACAAAAATTAATTGAAATTTTAATTAACAATACATCTTTTTTCATTCTTAAAAAAATCGGAGTAAAATACTTTACAATTACATATTGTAAACTGAATGATTTCATAATTGAAAAAGTTAACAATTGAATTTAACATTTTAAAAAAGTTGAAATTGAACTGTTATTTTCCGGTTTCAAAAAAATCCCCGTCATTTCCCGGTTTCCCGGTCCAGTGGCCACCCTGAATAATAATAAAGCCTTTCTTTGAACCGCTCTAGAGTGTCCCTGCTAAATCCCTATTCAAACTGATTGAAATAAATAAAAATAATGATTAATTAAGTTATTTAGTAGTGAATCACTCGAATAAAAGTGTTAAGTAGTTACATGTATATTCTCTTTATTTCTTTCTAAGAGAATAAACGGAATAAACGTTATGGCCGAGCACACCGCGTTCTACCATTCGTGGCGAAGAGCTCATTATAATTAGTGCGCCATTTGCGCAGGTTCGTGATTGGTCAGTCGACTATATATCCGCGATCTACAGAGATCTATGAACGCGGAATCGCCACTCTGTGTCGTCTACGCACTACGTGAAACCGCTCAAGGCGTAAGGAAGTCCGACAACGAAATTTATAGCAACCCTCTGGCCCTCTCTCCTGCCCCTTTCATTATTCTCTCGCAGATTCTGCCTACATCTGATTTAACGACTTTGAAGAGCTGTAGATCCTATCCCCCTATCCCATCGTTAAAAAGGACATTCCTTAATATTGTAACAAAGTTTAATACAATAATTTCAAAGTTAATGCAATCCCAGAATAAATTTCAAAAAGGATGATTTTTAGATTATCTTTCAAACGTTTCAAATTCAGAAGCCTAGGAGCTCATCAACAAATTATGTAACAGATTTTGGTAGGGGAAGGGGTTTGGAAAAATGTTGGGATCTGTTACATAAGGGGAGGGGGTAATTCGGTTCTGTTAGGTAATATTTTAAACAAATCGCTCTTATAGAAAATTGATGTATCCAAAACTATAGTATACAACGTTAAAGTTTAGAAATTTTACAATAAAATATTATTTTAATGTTATAAAGACTTCATGTTGATATAGTTAGATTAGTATTTTGATTTCTTTCCATCATTCTGCAAAAAAATATACATAAAAACAAAGGCTTTTTCACAATTTTTGAAATTACTACTTCAGCAAAATCATTCAACATTTTTTAAGTTTATCGGGTTAAGCATAAGGTATTTGAAAAGATTCCAATAGATTTCAGAGGATTTCCGGATATTTCGAAGGATGCTCAAATAATGTCAACAAATTTCACGGGAATTTATAAAATTTCAAAGGATTTCGGCAATTTTAAAGGATTTTAAAAGCCCTCAATATGTTATTTTAATAATTTTTTCCAGTACCTTAAAGGATTTCATAGAACTTAAAGTATTTTAATGGATTTCAAGAAATATCATAAGATTGTGTATCATTTTACGGGATTTGAAGAGATATTATAATATTTTAACGATATTTCAAAGAATTTATTTATAAAGATTAAGGGACTTCAAGAATTTCAAAGATTTGAAGAGATTTTTAATGTTTCAAAGTATTTCCAAACATTAAAAAAATCTTAAAGATTTTAACAGATTTTAGGATATTTTGAAAGATTCCAAGGAATTTTGAAGAGGTTTGAAAAATGTCAAGGGATTTCAAAAGATTTTAAAGGATTTAAAACATTTCAAGGAATTTATAAAGATGTTAATAGGTTTAAGGGATTAAAGAAAATTTGTTACGGTTTTAAAGAATTTCCTAGAATTTTTGAAGAGTTTGAAGGATTTTATAGGACCTTTAAGGTTTTAGGATATTTTAAAATATTCCAAGGATTTTGGAGGGATTTTAACGGATTTTATAAGATTCCCAAGGATTTCAGTAATTTTAAGGGATTTTAAAGGTTCTCATAAAGGCATTTTAATGAATTTACCAGAATATTAAAGGCTTTCACAGGACTTCAAATATTTCAAAGGATTTTAAGGAATTTCAAGGAATATCTTCAGATGTCACGTAATTTTACGGTATTAGGGATTTCACAGCATCTCAAAGATTTGAAGAGTTTAAAGGAGTTTAAAGATTTGAGGATATTTCATCGTATTTGAAGGAATTTCAATAGATTTCAAAGGATTTTAAAGATTCTTGGATATTTTAAAAGATTCCAAACAATTTTCAAGAAATAAAAAAAATTGCAAGGGATTTCAAAAGATTTTAACGGAATGGAAATATTTTAGAGCATTTTAAAGTATCTCAAGGAAGTTTCTAAAGATTAAAAAAACTTTAAGCATTTTCAAGGAATTTATTCACAAGAATTGAGGGACTTCGTGGGATTTCAAGGATTTGTAGAGATTCCAAATATTTCAAGGTATTCCCATAGATTTTAAAGAATTAATGAAATTTAAGGATAATTCGAAAAAATATACATAAAAACAAATTTGTCTTACAATTTTTGAAATTATTACTACTCATAAAATCATCCAAAACTTTTGAAGTATATCGGTGCTTTGCATTATTTACGAAATAAACCCCTAGATTTAGTGATCTACTCTTGTAGGCTTAACGACAAATTAAACAGGAAGTAAAAATATCTAACAAAATTAGTAAAGGGTTTCGATCTTCTAAATTTTTGTTGAAAATCTAAATCTAAGTGATTTGTTAAAAGATTTGAGAAAAATGTATAATCTCGTTTTATATTGTATTTTATTATCGTTTATTATGATTGCAATCGTTCTTTAAAATGTTTAAGTTTAACATTGTAGGGTAAAACATTGGCAAACAATGTATTGCCTAATTTATAGATGGCCCCTAGACAAAAATCAAGGTTGTGTTTAAGGGTGGCGTCATTATTTCATCGAAATTATGGCGCGAAATTCAAAATACAATTCATTACGTAATATTTGAGTGTCCTGAAATAGACCTTAGTTACACAAGATTCCAGTTGGCACGACTGCGACCAGATTTGAAAAAGATTTCAGATCAGAATCCTGGTTTGAAAGCATCCACTCGTACAATGACGTAGCCAATTTTGAACCAGCCTCCGCCCTCTGACAGGCATAACCCCTTTATCAGCCCAATGGATGTCTCATTTTCTGAAAATACTATCAACATCTGTCGCATCTGCCCCGTCTCAAAAAAAAATCGTGGGAAGGTTCCTTTAAAAAATGTCTGCAATGTTCGATCACTTAGGAGTCGAGTTTCTGTTTTGACAGGAGTTCGCCGATCCGTGGTGCAATTTCGGCTCAATTTGGCACGAAATAAAATTCCATGGAGAGCCAAGCATCGTGTTTCGAACAAAGGCGCCAGTTTTTCGACCCCTTCCACCCCCTCGAGTCTATTTGAATTTACAAAAAGGGTTCGATTCTGTTTATTTTCAACGATGGCGGGGGATTGCGCCCCCGTCTATTGGGGGCTAACGTTACATGAGACCCCTCACGTTCTCGGAATTACCGGGGGTGGTGGCTAAACAGCGATAGAGAGATAGGGAGTGGGGGGAAGGAGTGTCGACGTAAGTAGTGCCTATGGTTTAGAAAAATCCATACTACATACGAGTGATTAAAAAACCCTGGACCCTGGGGTAAAACGATACCAGTATGCGACATTAATTGCCCAGGCTGCACTGCAGCCCACCAATAAGAGCGCACGTGGCTCCACTTGTGCGTTGCTACGATTTCACCCCACCTTTTTGTAATGTTGCCTTTTCTAGCTTCTGAATAAACTCGTTGCCGAAACGTTTTTCTGATCAATAGTAAATGTGAAGGGTTAGATTTCCCTTTAAATTAAAAATCGGAAGGTGGAAGCTTACACAGCTGGACGATTACTGTACGACTTTAGTACAAATAATAATTTAAAAAAGCCCTCTCATAATTTGGAATAGTCGCTTTTCAGAAATATTTGACGAGTATCTTTTTTTAGAAAGTTTGGTAATACTGACTTATAGCCATATTGGGAATTGACGTGAAAGAACGACGACGTAATGGCGATGGTAAGCGATTTGAAAAGGTGTGTTCGAGGGCGAGGTAGGCCGATCTCGACTTCGATGTTTGCAACGTCATTGTTAAGGGGGTCTAAGAAAAAAAACTCGTTTCTAAGGTAGTTGCTTGAGAGATCGGAGTCTCAGATTCCAAAGCACATTAGTCGAAATGAGACATATGAAACTCCTTCTACCTCTACATCTTAAACACACCGTTTCATAGATATGAAAAAAGGAATTTTAGCCTCAAGGAAATCAATTTATAAAGAATGTTTCGAAAAGAAAGAGTCATTTTACATAATCACTCTTCCCTTCCGAAATACAGATTTATTCGAGCCCCTCTGCCAGGAAACTTTGAATTTTAGTATTTCATATAGATTTTCGGAATTTGATAACCAATCTAAGAAAATAGATTCAAATTTCCCGCGCGAGTGACGTCATAATGTAGTAATAAAAAATTGGCACGAAAGTGAACTGGATTTAAAATTTTAATTCAATAAAATTTTTGAAACAATTAAAAGTGGAAAAGAGATTTTGAACAATGGTAATTTCACGTTTCAAGTGACTTCGATTGCTTCTCGCTTGTTAAACGTATGCCATAAAATTCACGTCTTACACCAAGGAAACTAGTGGTTTAAAATTTTATGTTAAAGTCTACCTGATGGTAATGGATGGCGTTAAGTTCTTCCAGGAAAGTACAAATTTACATGCTACTGGGTAAGTTTTTGCCCGGAACACAATAAATTTACGACCGCAACGTATTGCTCTTCCTTGTTCAGTTTATACGAATGTCTAGGACGAATAAAATACGAGCTGGAACCGAAATGTGAAGTGATTGCATGCATAATTCCTTCAATGTCAGATAATTTCAATGCCATCAACTTCGAGTTTAAGTATCTTTTTCTTTATTTAAAATTTTAAAAAATTACTCGAAAAGTTTATTCAGAGATGATTTGATGTTGATTCAATATGAAACCGTAGATTCATAAGAAATTGTATTACATAACTCTACTATTCTTAAATAAGTGTGTTTAAATTAAAGTCACGTTATTCCTATGATTTATTATTGTTTACTTAATTGCAGAAAAAATATCGTTCCATTTTACAGATGAAAGAGGGTTTTTTAATGCAAGGAATTGTTCTCTGGAGTGGAGAATGTGAGCATCAACAGAAAATGTGAATATTTCAAGATCAACGATTATCACTTGAATAAATATTTGAAAGTAAGACATTATTTCTATGGGAAATTACAGCCAGTTGAATGCATGGATGAAATGTTATGTAAACGAGGTGAGGTTGCAGTGCTTGAAATTCAGTCAATCACGACTCGAGGTGTTTTTTTTTAAATTTAAGATTTCAAGTGTTTGTTTACTCTTCCAAGATGGAATGAAAGAATGCGTTAATATTTGTTCTGTGCCTATTTGCAACGTCACTCGAATTTTTGAGTCGATTTGATTGCCTTACAATAGTTCATTATTCTATTTGTAGAAAAATTTATTTTCCATGAGATCATTATAGAATTTATTTTAGCGCTTAAGAATGCAGCTTTTTTCTAAATATTTTAGTTCATCAAGTTTTGAAACTATTTTCTATATTCTTCAAATTTTAAAACAACTAATATAATTTGACGCATAAATTATTATAAGTCACCGTATCATATCAAATTCGTAATCAAATCGCCCGATTTTTTCTCTCATCACTGCCTGAGTATTCTCTAATGTCTGCTTTTTATCTTTTCTCCTTGTGTAAACGAAATACAAACTATCAACACTTGGAATTGAACTCTTCATCTCTCAAGTCCTCAAATACATTCATAGTAACAGCAATAGAAACCTTACTTTAAAAAAAGGAATTCGTCGCAAAAAAAAAACGAAGAAGAAGACGCCAAAGACCAGGAATTACTTGAGCTCAATCATAGAGCTTGCGATAGGTCGAGTGCTTTTGTCTCGTCTCGTTTCGCAGGCTATTTTTCACCAAGCATTGGCAGCACGTTTGATTTCGAAAGACCAAACGGTGCAATTAAATTTAGAATATTTTTTAAATTTCTGCGATTCCGCTTGGATGATTTGGCACGGGTTCGTATCTCCTCTTACCCTTTCCTCCACGAAAATCACCCTCGTGGCCATTTCTTGAGAAAGTTTTTCCTCTGAGCCTAAAACAATCGTAGCTAAGCATCCGCGAGTCTTTCGTGGTCGTTCCTCCCTGAGGAACCGCGAATGGACCTCATCCTGATCCTCTTTTTTCTCGCTTTTTGTCAAGCGCGAAATAACAGAGCAGCAGGGACCGGGCCACTGCGGGGGGAGGGAGCGAGAGGGAAGAATCGTAAAACAGATTGAGAAAAGGAGAGGTCTAAAGGGGTCGGAAGGGCTCTTAAAGAGCTGCGAGCTAACTCGAATTACCAAAGCTGAAGAGCAACGAGTTAAACGTTCCTCGCCGCGTTAAGGTGTGGAGCTCGGGGGTGGTGCTGGGGGGTGGGGGAGGAAGAAGTAAAGAGGGAGAGAAAGCAATAACAGGAGAGAATGCAAAATGATGGAAATGGAGGTTAGAAGGCCTAAATCATTCTTCAGGTTTTAAGATCCTCATGTACCCTTTCTTAATTTCTTATCTTTCTTATAATTAGAAGTTTCCAAATTGTAAGCTTTTAACTCGGGTGGTCAACTCTGGAAGCTTTGAAATCAAGTGTAAATTGTATTGGGAACACTAGTGCCCTCATTTCGACAAATTGACTTCTGTCTTTCTTTTTTTATTCCTTCCTCGCAGATTAGATATTTTTGCGCATTCATTTCAAATCAGAGAGGGAGAGTATGCTCATTCGCGAATTTTAAATTTAGATTTTATTTCAATTTTAACAATTTTAGGATGCTTTGAAATATTAATGCTTTGAAGTCTTGAAAAATGGAAGATTTTTAAAGATTAGCAATCTTGTAGGAATAAAATAAAGTATAAAATTTACTGAAACCTTAGTGATAATGTCACTAATTAATTAGTTAAATAATATAACCTAAACGCGAAATTTAAACGAACCGTCTACTGTTACGAAATTTTATGTATGACTTCCCCTTTTCCAGCTTGTTCAGGATTAACGGTTAGTTTTACGGAAAATTCCGTAATACTAGGTTGTAAATCTAGGTTGTAAATTTACTTACTTACAGGTGGTGATAGATGATACTAATATATTTAATGAGCCGAAAATTATAAATTAAAACAAGAATAAGTGATAATTATTAAATTAAATATCGTAAAATGGGGCTTAGCGGCGCGAGTGGGGAAAGCGGCTCACCAGCAACGTAATAATAAATAATAAGTCTTAGTAACTTTATTTGCTTTCAAATGATTATAAAACTTATAAATAATTACTTTTTCTGTAAAGTTTTCCTTCCAAGGATTTTTCTTTACTTTTTCGATGAGTAAGCGATTTAGCCCTGCATTTTGGGGTCAGGTCGCTTATACTTAAAGAGATTATAAATAGTTGTTTATGAATTAAATGTATGTATGTGCTTTACAGTACCAAAGAGTGCCAGATAGAGATGATATATTTGAAGCATCAATACCTAATTTAAATTCGTTCTTTCACTTAATTTTTACCTCCCCCCCCCCAAAAAAAAAACCAGCCGCTTAGCTCCGTTTTACGGTAACCCGATCCAATAGCATTTTAAACATGACGACTTGAATTCGCATATTGCTTCTAATGAACGATTTGCATATTTAGGATAACTTTTACAGACCTTGTATCTTTGCCAAATTACTAAGCCAAGATGCAAGGTTTGAAAAAGTGATCCTCAATATGCAAATAGTTTGTTCAAAGCTATACGCGAATTCAACGATCATCATGTTTAAAATTATATTGTATCGGGCTATTTCATTTGATAATTATCACTTATAATTGTTTTCATTTATAATTTTTGACTCATTAAATATTTTGAATATCATGTACCACCACCTGTCAGTATAAAAAGTGTGTATGAGTTATTTGATCACTTGTAAACAATTAAAGATGAAACATTCTTTTTTATAGATTTGCAGATAATTCTATACAATATAATTTTCATATAAACTCGTTTAGTGAAAATTGGTTTAAGTTAGGGGTGGTCGATTTGCTGTAATAAAAAACCGAAGGTTATAAGTTTTAATTGAAGATATAATATAATTGAATATAATTAGTATAATTGAATTCAATCTTCAGATATTAAAGTTTCAATATCCGGATATTTAACGTTGTTACCCAGATTTTTATTCTAAATATCCATTATTAGGTTAAAGCTGCTTTTGCTATGGCTTATGGGAGAAAATTTTGATGCCACTTGCAATCGATGCTACAAACTTTATAAAGTTATAAAATGTCTGTGCCATTACAAATTTCGAATTTCAAATTTTGGATTGTGTAATGTATTTATAGAAAGCTTTTAAAACACTACATCAAAACTTGTAAGTGTAAAAGTTGGATAATTTCAATAATTAAAGGTTTTCCAATTTGGATACCATTTAAATATTGAATCTTCCAAATTTGAGTGCAATTTATTATATTACTTTCTATCATCCTTTATTTTGTCTTTTGTCCATTTCCTCATTCTTTCCCCTTTACATTCTTTCTTTTAATCATCTTTCTCCATCATATCTTCCCTTATTCTTTTCCACCTTCCTTTTTTATTTCTCATTCCTCTCGTTACGCTTGAGTCTCAGCAGCACCCAGTACCCACCAACACACGCCTCTTTCGTTTCGCGATTATATTCTGGAAATAGTCAACCGGATGCCGCACCGCAGAGTCGTGGATGCACTACACTCCCAAGTATGCACCGTTTGAACTTCTGTCACTGAAGATTCGCTGCCATTTTTCTATTCTAAAAGGGAAACGATGGCAGACGACAATTCTCTAAACTGTCTTGGTTTGAGATCTTACCCAAGTGCATGAATGCAAAATCGTTAGATATTCCCAGAAAATCAGATTTTTAATTTAAAATGAAGATTACAAAAATCAATTTAAAAAAAAATGTATAAAGCTTTTATGATTCAGAAGAAATAATTAATTCAGTATTTAATAAATTGTCACAAATATTTCCAAAAATTCTATATCAGTTTTGATGAATTATGTTGATCAAGATTAGGGGTTCAATGGGTCAGTAAAAATTTGTTGCGTATTTTACTTCTTCTGACTGGTTCCTTGATGTTTCCAACCGTTATCTAAATTTCAATAAGCTAGCATTTTAAGATATTCAATTATGCTATATGTATTCAAATTGCGCAGTTGAGAAAAATTATGAACACTGTATCTCGAGTTTTTACGAGCAATTCTCTGAGTTAACAGTCGATAGCGCGTGACAATCGGTGTTAAGGAACAAATTACAGAAGCTTTAGCGCGCGAATGAATGCACTTAACGCCTACTCTTGTATTCTCGACAGCATAGCAGCTGTTAAAGTGTTTGACAAATCGCTCTTTCAAACAACTCCATGTATCTGCTCAGATTTGTTTGAAGTTTCAGCCCGAACTCGAGAACCAGTCGAAGCAGTTTCTGAAAGATCTTCATTTTTACCGGTTCTGTATAGCCTGATGACACAATGAAATAAGAAATCTAATTGGTAAGTTCCAAACTTTCCCTTCTATAACAATTAAACTTGCATGATTTTTCTAATAAAAATCTAAAAAGGAAACTTTTATTTTGAAATTTTTTATCCGGAAGTTTGTTGTTCCTTGTGTTTTGAACGTTTCAGAAAATCGCGTGACAAATGCCAGTTTCGAGGATAGCGTCTGATTGCCAATTGTTTCCGGTCGAGATTGTTTGTTCTTGGCGGACGGCGAATTTCTTTCTCGGCGTTGACGAACGTCGTCGGAAAAACGAGTTGCGAAGCCAGGAAAAACTGGGACGGGTGCGTATATCCGACGAATGGCGGCGATTCGAGGCTTCGAGATCGAGTAGCGATGAATTCCTCGTTTCGAGGACGGCATGCGATTGCCAATACTTGTTTCCCGATCTAAACCAATCGGGGCCAATCACTGGGCCAACTACGCGAGATCAGACGCCATTGTGTCGTAATTATTTTTGCTTTTCAACACTACTCATTTTATTTGCCAAATATCATTAACCCTATTGCAATAGATTTTCAAACATTCCATACTTTTATCAAACCAAATTCAAAATTTTCTATTGTTCTCAATGTGTGACACATATTTCTTTAGTTGGAACGTAAAGAGTGCAAGATGCTTTATTCAAAATAAAACGAAAAGATGAAGTGAATGAGGTTGAAATTCAAGGGAAGGCCTTTTGAAGATCAGTTAGGATTCGAGCTCAGTGTTTTTCTTGTCCACAGCCTCATCGTGTCCTTTTCGCTCTATTAATTAGGCCCGGTAGTTCGGTCTCGGTTAATTTACTCCAGGGATTTTTGTTTCGTCGCGATCCCGACATTCGGGGAAGAAAGAGTCCAAGTCTCTGTCAATTAGCACAAGCCTTTTTTTAAGTTACTTACCAAGATTCGTGCTGTCGTATCGATAAACGCGAGGGCGAAAGATAAAACTCGCGAGAACAACCGATCAGGGGGACAAAGACGCAGCTAGGACTCTAATTAACGCCCGGATACTCCTAACTATTCGGGTTATTTCGTCCCGCGAAGGAAATTCAAATAAATGATTTTTATTTTATCTTTTTGCTGGACTATTATTTAGTCTTGAACTGTGGCAACACCAATAATATAAAAATTCAATATTCTCTTGAAAATAAAATCCTTTGAACGAAATTTTTCTCATGCGAACCTTACACGCAAAATAAGCTCATAATATATTTTCCCTCCATCATAAAAAATTGTAACAGCATTCCACTTCTGTTAAAGGATTGAGTATGCATTCTGCATTCGGTGAGTGGACTTGAGTGCGTGTTCCTTAATGTTGCAGCGAAGGAGAGAAAGAAAGAAGGGGGTGGAGTGGCCAGGAGTTTGAGGGGGCGTGGGGAGTTGGACTTGGCCATCGGCCTCGGAGCCGATTCTCGAATGGTCGAAATTAATAAAAAGTTGAGGAACGATAAATTAGGCCGGCGGCACCGTGGCCCGGAGTCTGGTCAGTGCGAAGCCCTTGGCTCGGTCCGGGCGATAATAAATTCCAAATATAAAATTTCGAATCCGCCGCGTTTTACCGGCTCCGACGCGGTCGAGGCTTTTTACGAGAGTGCCATTGTGTCTGGGGATCCCCCGGCTCGCGTTACTCCGATTCGCGATACCGTGGGCTCCAAAGCGGAGGCCTCACGTCCGTAAGACGAATGGATTCCGGTAATTATTATTCGCGAAATGGATGTTAATTATGTGGAATTCCGAAGCGAGGACAATCCTGATTAGCAGGGGCGCGGATCCCTCCTCTACTTTTTTGACAGACAAGAACAGATTTCAAACTGAGATTTATAGCTCGCAATCATTCGCCGAGAAATACCCTTGGAAATACCTTTTCGAACTTTATGACCATTTTCTGCATTCGGAATTTATTTTAATGTTTATAATTATAATTTATATGTTTCAAAAATTCCATGCCCTTAACATACTTTGGGTGTTTCAAAATATTTCAAAGCACGTCAGGTAATTAAAAGTGCTTTAAGGTACATTACAGGTACTTAAAATTATTTTGATCCCTTTACAGTGATCCAGGTACATTAAAGTATTTTAGGGATTTCACAATGTACCTATAGAATATTTTAAAACACCTAGGCCTAGGATAACTCAAAGTAATCAGACACTTCAAAGTATATCACGTGCTACAAGGTACCTAGAGTACCTAAACAAAAATTTAGTCATTTCAAAGTACCTTGGGAAATTCAAAGTTATTCTAAAGGACTTTATGCAATAATTTTAAAACACTATGTAAACTTTAAATTTGTTTATAAGCACTTTAAACATCAAGGACATCAAGGGACTTTGGGCACTTGGTTGAAATTAAAAAGAATTTATGGCATAATATTAGGACTTTAAAGAGATTTTAAAAAACTTGACGCAACTTTCATGATATGAAAAACTTTGGAACCTCAGAAACTTCACGGGACTTATTATATATTGACGTTATAAGTTATATTCAGGCTTTTCAAGAGACTTTAATGCCGACTTCAGCAAGGACTTGATAAGATTTAAAGAAACTCCCATAAAATTTCAAGAGACAGGTATTTCCACTACAATGTGCACTAATTACAATTCTTAGTTTTAGTTAAATCTTAATTACAAAACGATCTGTGTTATATATATGGAAAATTAATTAAGTTGTTTTATAAAATGTTAAGATTAATTCTGCAATTAAATATAAAGTTGCAGTAAGAAACTTTTACAATATACGACTCTAACTAATAAAAACTTTTAATCTGTTACAAAGAATAAAACGATCAAAAATACTTCCACAGTATTTTGCCTAGTTAATAGCTTAGTAAGATGCGAAACGATCGCCTATTTTATTACCGAATTTAACTCCGTGTAAACACCTTTGAAATTGCATTCAATATACCAACTTAAACTCTTAATGCACTTTGAGGAACAATTCCTTCTGCTAATCGAAAAACATTCAACCTTCAAGATAAGTTTTGAGTCCAAAGAAATAAAACCGATGAAGTCGAGCAAGAGAAAAAAAGATCGAATTATCGATCCTGTCAAATATTTATTTAAACGTTAATTTGAAAAGTCCCCCCCCCTCCCACAACTCTCGTGCATTTATCGAGCCTAAGCGTGCAAAGTCATTTTAAAAGTTTCAAATGAACCATGAAATTCACTGCAACGTTTGACTCCCCTCCACCCCTTTTCTATTTCGCCGAGTTGCTTTTTAATGGTATTTCTCCAAGGCTATAAGCAACTGGTTGGTTCTTTCGCATTCTGTGCGCACGCGAACAACCGCGGAGAAACACAGTGACGATTGTTTCCAAGCCATTGTTTAATTTCTTATAATCGAATCCAATTTATAGTCATTTTCAATAAATCACCGGCGTAAATAAGCGGACAATATCGGGTCACGGGTTACTTCGGCGACATTACTGATATGAAAGTAAAGTTTCGCCTCACTTGCCAGTAGGATTGTCGCTTTGTTGCCCAACTCTGATAATTATTTGTTAACGCTCGCAAATTTTATTTATCGAGTGATAAATTACTCATGGATCAAAACTTTATTCTATGTGCAGGAATAAAGAGATTAGTTTTCCACTTCTGTTTGATATCGAGCAAATTTTATGGAAACCATTTTAAGAAGACTGTCAAATTGATTCATTCAGAGTCAGGAATCCGAAGATAAGTAATCCTTCCCTTCCCCCCAGGATTTTTTGGCTTACCATCAATTTTTTCTTTTTTACTGAGAAATGGAGAAACATTATAAAAAAGGTAATATTTGAAAGATTGCAAAAGATTATTCGTAGTAATCTTCAAATTCATTCATTCACTTTGTCCACATTCAAACTCCTATGTTTCCGCTCGTTTTTTATTTAATTTTTTATTCATGGTTTACCATATGTAAAATTCTTCAATTTTGACCAGTGATAATGAGAGTGTATGTTTTTTGTTTTGTACATACATCTTATTTTTTAATAATAAAAACAACCCACTCAGTTTGAATCTCATTTAATACTACATATTATATATCTCTTAACATTTTTTAGCCTTGAATTCAATTTTGTTGAATTCCTTAAAAACCTTGGAAACTCCTTCAAATTTTTAAAATATTCGGTCTTAAAATATCTGATGATATTGCTTGAAATCTCTTGCAATATTCGAAGTCCTGTAAAAGCCTTTGAGATCCTGGCAAATTGATTAAAATACCTTATTGAGAGCCTTTAAAATCCCTTAGAATTACTCAAATTCTCGAAAATCTTATAACATCCCTTAAAAATCCTTTGAAATATTTCTAAATCTGGAAAATTCTCAAAAATCCCTTGAGATCTTTTTCAATATCCTGAAATGTTATAAATCCTATGAAATCCTTTCAAATCTTTTGAAATTCAAGAAAATTCTTTCAAGCCGCATATCAACAGGAACATTTGAAATGATCTTCAAATCTTTGAAATCCTGCAAAATCCCTTAATTTTTGTGAAATGCTATGCAATTTATAGAAATAATATAAAATGTTAAACATTTTTTATAACTATTGAAATCCGTAAAACCCATTTAAAATCATCCCATAAAAACCCTTCAAAATCTTCAACATTTTCTGAAGTCCCCTGAAATAATTAAAAATACCCTAAAACCTTTTAATTCCTATGAAATCTTTCAAAATCATTATCAAGTTTACGAAATTCTTTGCAGTCCCATAAGCTTTGCTTTAATTTCCGACAAGCTCTTGAAATAGTCGAAGATTAATTAATCCCCTAATTAATTCTTAGACTGCCCTAATCCCTCAGACTGCCGTAAAATCTCTAAAATCATTAATTATTATTATTATTATTATATCATTAAGCCGTTTCCCTTTCGGGGTAGGCGTGAATTGCTCGGTGGTAAAGT
>JAABKJ010007417.1:0-20991 GCA_011634705.1 Andricus grossulariae | reverse complement strand
ACTCGTGGTTCCCCACTTATACCTTCTGGTGAAAACAACCGCGTCTGTCTTACTCGGATTGACCGATAGTCCAGTTTCCTTACACCAGGAATCCACTATCATCAATACTTTCGGAATAAAGACTACTCTCTTACCCCTTCATGCCACCGGGGCATGTCCCAACGTCAGACTAGCCCTAGCAAGTCTCACTAGCAGCCCTATGATGATCTCTCCAGCACTCTGTAAGAGGACTGGATATACTCCATCTGGCCCAGGAGACTGGTAAAGACTGAAGGACTTCAGGGACCACCTGACACTGGCAGGGGTGACAATCTCGTTGGCTAGGTGTCGTTCCCTTTTCTCCAAATCTTGAAAAGCCCGGGAAATGTGTCTCGATCAGGTGAGCCTAGGTCTCCCCGTCCGACTCTGAGTACCCCCGCCAGGAAATTTCAGAGTGCCGAGAATAGCGTCAGGATTTCTAGAAAGCAGCTTATCCAGTCTAGCCGCCTCCAGCTCCTTTCTCGATGTTTGTGCAAAAGTTGGTCCAGCTCTCTTGCTTTGCCTTAAGTATTGCACTCCTGTATTCATCCCTCATCATTGTGAATGAGTTCGATAATTCCTTCGTTTTTCCAGTACTTGCACGTTTGAACCTCTCTCTGATTTCCCTGCGAAGCTCATCTAGTTCCCCATTCCACCAGTGTGTCTTTCCAACCTTTCGGACTCTTGTAGGTCGACAATTACTTTCATAACTAGCTTTGATGGCTTCGTAAAAATGTTGGCTGCCATCTCCAGGGTACCCACGTCTGGATTTTACCTGAGAACCTCTGAAAGTGCACCGCTTAGCTCCGTGAAAAACTGATCCCAGTCCGTTCTTCATGGACTTCTGACCCATTTGGGGTTAGCAGGTATAATGGATGCCAACACGAACCTTATCTGTGAGTGATCTGGGAGAGTTGGTTCATCTGAAACTCTCCACTTCTTGATATTATCTCTAAAACTACTGGTACAGAGAGTAATGTCAATGACTTCCTCCCTGACCGAGTTACGAAACGTCGGGGTGTTCCCCGTCTTAAGAACATCTAAATCAGTCGTGATTAGGTATTCCAGTAGTAGTAGTAGTTGATGTCCGTGCTGCCCCACAAAGTATGGTGGGAATTAGCATCGCCACCCAACAGAAGAGGAATACCCCTTACTTTGCAATATTCCACCATTGTAAACACCTCCACTGGTGGGTTGGTATCGCTGAGATAAGAAAAATAAGCCGATCCAGAACTAGCCTTCCTATTCCTTTGAGATCCGTGACTATCACCATCAGGTCTCTCGAACGTAGCTCAAGCAGCGGGACACCGTTAAATTCCTTCGCCAGTATGCAGGCCCGTGGTTTGGCCGCCTTGGGGTCCCTGTAAAAAAAATACCAGCCCCCCCCCCCTCCTAATCCCCTTGGGTATCTCAAACTAACCAAAAATTCTTGGATGAGCGAGATACCTATATGCCTCGCAGCCATGCTCCTCTGCAAAACTGCAGAGGCGCCTTTGCTGTGATGCACGTTAATTTGGGTAATCATTAGACCAGGAGCAGTAATTTGGGTCTGTTCTCGATCTTCTTGTATCCCAACAGGCTCCTTCTGTCCCTGGCCGGCAACCCTAAAGTTTACTTGTCCAAAGTGGTAGAAGGGCCTGTTGTTGAGGGCCGCAAGAACCCTCGCCTGGGGCTTTGTCTCGACCACTGTTTTGAGTAGCCAAGCTTCAGTCGCTAGATTGGCTACCACAAATACGAGGACCCCTCCCCTGCAGAAGGAGGTGACGAAATTTTGCCATTGATCTGGGGACACTCTTTCGAGCGCCTGCCAGGTAGCCTTCCTGAAGATCTCGTACCGGTATCGGCCACCACCATCGTCAGGGGGTTTCCTTTGAGCGGCCGTCAGTCCAGCTCCCGACGAATCTTTGTTCGTCGGTTGCTGGGCCACCTTGTGCCTCTCCAAAGGCTTAGCCACCCCCGGTGGGGTGTCCTCTGAGCCTCTACTTCTCTTGTGGGCCTCAATGCTGGATGTGGGCCCTGTAGCTGCTGACGTTCCAGATCCCGCAGCTGCTCTGCTAGCATGCTGCGCTTGCCTCTTCAATCTCCTTTTCAAGAAACCGTTGATGCATTTCTTCTTTTCGGGGGACTGATTGGCCTCTCCTGTTACCAGAGCCTCGTTCAGAGGGACCGTCGATCCCTCAGCCTCCGAGGGAGCTGGGGGCACAGCCGCTAGCTGGATTTGGCTTCATGGAGAGACAGATGGGGAGAAAAGGGTTATGTTAGACCCTTTAAAGCACAACACCTCTCCCCCGGCCGCCATCTCCCTTCCTCCTTCCTTCGATTTTTGTTGTATTTTTCTGTGTTCCATTTTGATCCCACGATAAGCTGGGGAAATGAAAGGTCCGCCCTTGCAGAGCCCCGCATGCAGGGGTAAGACTAATACCTCGGGGAGGTCGTCCGGTGTTCCCGAGAGGCCGTTAGGACACCTTCGTAACCCCTAGATGCGAAAGTGCCACGAGCACGACCACTCTACACCCATGGCTTAGGGATCCGCTCACAGACCACCATAAAAAACGAAGGTCTGTTTCTTGGTCCCTATGCGAGCCGCAGGTTATTCTTGTCCGGATTTCAGAGATGTAAATCGGTCCGGGAGGGGCCTCGCCTAGGGATCCAAAGGGCTCGTGATAGCTAGGCTCTTTCACCCTTCTACCATACCATAATCACGCATACCAGGAGAGCCCGTTTATAGGGATCCTTTTCCATAAATGCATACGCATGCAGACCGAGGTCCTTTTGACCCCCATGTCCACACACTTAAGCCTCCCCACCAACTACAAGGTGTTACAGCCCCGAGGTGAGAATGATCCCAATACAAGTGATTATTTTCTTGCGGTAGTTATAGTCTTTATTTGTATAAGAATCACTAATTCATACAAAGAAGTTACAGCTTATAATAATAACAATTATCATTACATAAATTTCAACTGTCGTTATTTAGAGACCTCACAGATTTTAATTATAAATATTTTTGCCTTTCTAATATCGCTAGCTTCCGGAATATCAAAAATTTTATACCGAGCATTTCTCATTTCTTGCACCGATAAACATTTAATTATTTATAATTGTCGTTCGGTAATAAAAATATTACATTCTAATAATAAAGGATCTACGCATTCGGAGTTACAAATATCCTCATAGCAGTAATTACAAAAATCCTTAAAATCTATCCTGTGGGCGTTATTTTCTATTTTAATTCTAGGCTGAAATCTGTTCATTAGACGCAATTGGGAAATTACTCTGATAAATTTGAGCGGAATTCTTATAGCAAAATACTTTTTGGGCCCATCCTGCAAAGTTAGGTGTAGATAAAGTATAAGAGCCGAGGACGACTGGGCTCTCTGAAGATCTATCTGGTGAATCTTTCCATCATACTCTCTTATCCAAGCCATTTTATAGTCTTGTAAGGAGGAGAGAGAAAGAGAGCCCGATTCGTCCCCCGCCCCAATTTTCACAAAAATATTCTTAACCTGGTGGGCCCAATTATATTCTTGATTATTAATTCTGGTTGTTTTCAATCGGTCTAGTTCCCTTAACCTTAAATAACATTTTCTCGGGTATCGATCATCAGGCATCTTCAAGATTTTTCCAGTACTTTTTTGTACATAAAGGATGCTATTAAAAAATGTTGTCTGAATTTTTCTAATTGTCTTAAAATCCAGGATTCAAGCTTCAGTCTATGAATCAGAGAAATTGTAGAGTTCAAAGCTATATTAGATTTACTTAGCTGTGTTAATTGCATTTACAAAAATCGCAGATTGACTGAAGGGTGTGGCGAAATAAACATAACTTTTGAGAATTTCCACTCCGCAGTGACCGTACATAAAAGGTGAAATATTTTATCATAGACATGGCCTCCCTTCCTGAAGATTACAATTTTTGTTTTGTGTATATCAACCTCCAAATAATTTATCTTACAATATTCATATAATCCTTCAAGAATTTTTCTCATTCCCACAAAGGAGTCGGCAAAGAGGGCCAAGTCGTACGCGTAAGCGAGAAACAAAATTTTAATCAGGTGATCTAACAATACACCTTTGATATATTTAGCAAGTAAAAATTCCTCTAAAGCAGCGATTTACAAAGTAAACATCGTTGGACTTAAGACTTCTCCCTTCATAAATCTTTTCCCAATGTCTACCGCTCGGGACACACCCTATCACCATTAACTGCTACATTAGCCTTGGAGTAAAAATCCATTATTATTCCGGTGAATTTCGATCCACATTCTTTTGACAGAATTTTATTCCATAAGATTTTATGATTCAAAGACCGAAAAGCTCCTTTAAAATCAACAAATAGTACATAAACTTTTCCCCTATTTAATCTCAGGCGATTTTCAATCAATGAGTTAAGAGTAAACACGTGATCCATTCACGACCCCTCCTGAAACCCGCTTGCCACTCAGGTAAAAGATGTATCTCTTTGACCCAATCTATTCGTCTCTTTGAAAGAATTTGTGAAGAGATTTTTATGATACAATTAACTAGAGAAATGGAACGGTAGTTGGAAGGATCAGTAATTTCCCCTTTCTTATACAACATTTTAACATAAGTTTTCGACCACGATTCTCGAACCTTCTCTTCATCTATTACTTTGTTGAATAAATAATTTGGATGCAGTATCAGATTGCCAGGTAGATTTTTATAAAATTCATAAATAATTCCGTGCGGCCCTGGAGCTTTATTATACTTACAATTATTTAAGTTTAAAATAGGCTCCTTCAAAGTAATATACGAGTCAAGATAAGGATTTCGTCAATCGTTAATCGATAATAGGAAGGTATCAGGATCCTGGGCAGGATATATAGATCAGAAGTATATTTCCCACGTGTCTAGATATATGCAATCCCTATTTGATAATTTCGGTTCGAAAGTATTAACTACCTTCCAAAATTGTTTAGAATCCGTAGCCACCGCAAGACAGTCTAACAGAGATTTTTTATACGCCTCCTTTTTTAATAACAGTAACTTCGTATATTCTTTTTCATAGTCCGCATAAATTAACGCAGTATCTGGTTTTAAATTTTCCTGTTCAAATTTTTTTAACATTTCTTTTAATTCTCTTTTGCTGTTTTTACAATCCTGATAAAACCATGGCTTCGAAAAACTGAGCTTTTTACTTGGTGTTAAAATCATTCCTAACGGAACTGCTGCATCTGTGATAGTGTTGATAAAATTTATTTCAAGATCGTCTATCGACAAATTGTGATCATTAGATTCCGAAGGATACTGAATATTTTCTTTATATTTTTCATATTTTTCGTTTTTTCATTTGAAATAAGAATCACTTGTTATGTTAATATAATTAAATGCCGAGTCAGCATGACTTTTCAAAGAATTTAACCATCAATTTGTCTCTTTTATCTACTTCAGGGTCCAGACATCGCGTAACGTTAAATATGCTCCTATTATCACATACAATTTCTTCCTCTAATTGGTTCAAATCTCAAAATTTACAATTAGAATCCCCTTCTATTATTATAGGCCAATTTTGATATGTTAAGGAAATATCATAAATAACTTAATTTATATTATATAAGAAGTTTACAATATTAGAGCCTGGATTAGAGTATATTGATCCCAGTATGGCATTGAAAGACGAATTATTATTTATTTTGACGAAGATATAGTCATCAGCCACACATATAGTTTCTGTTTTGTAATTACCCGTGTTTGTGATAATGAGTAGACCTCCCTTTGCTCTTCCCATTGTCAGAGAAAAGAAGCGACTCAACTATATATCTGAGTTTATTCGACCAGCATACAACCAACTGGACTCAAGTGAGCTGATTCTCTTCAAAGCTGAGCCACGCAGTGAGGCCAAGAGCAGACGAATTAGGCCCAGGTACCTCCGACTTGTTTTTCTTCTTCTTCGTGGTTGGATTTACTTTTCTCCCCATTCTGTAGTACTGTTATGTCCCGAGCAAGTAGGCGAGGGTAGTTTGGCTAAGTGCGAGATTGGGAGACACCAGTGTGCTGATTTTATGTCAGGCTGGTAAGGCCTAACTAATTATTTGCTTATGGTATCGTTGGCCACTTTCCAGCTCTACGTGCACTGTGTTAGGTTACATTGTTCAAACAACATGTGAAATTCAATGTAAACAATCTTTATTATAAATAGAACAGAGGAGTGATTACAATAAGTATACAAAAATTGACGATTACCTTCCTATGCAAGAAAGGGCGAAAGAGGTGTTTGCTGGCCGATTGGATCTCCGTGTTTATCGTAGAGCAGCGACGGAACTCTACCAGATGTTTGTAATAGTGAAAAGATGTACGAGCACTTTTCAGTAGTCGCAGTGCGATACAAGATACTACAGCAGATACCCAATCCACACTTGAGTTCTTTTCGTGAAAGTTTAACACTGTGGACTTTATTCGTAAAAAACTCACTTTATGCCGACCGAAAGTCTCAGCCGAAGGGACTTTAGTACAAGACTCGAACACCCGACTTTGTCGAAGTATATCGCTATTCGTAGATCGAAGTGAACAGTATGACTGCTTGATACGTAAAGACAATTGACAAGTGTAGCGTGCTGGTTTATATACGCTTGACACTTCCATGAAGTCACGAACTTTCTTAGAACCGACTGTCACCGATTGATCAGAGCACGTTTTGTGTCAAAATTGACCAAGGCACGTTCCTCTCACAATTAGACCAAGGCACGTATTTCTTGCATTTAAAATAAATCATATAATTGAGTTTCGGATTACTTGAGTGAAGATTATTTGAGTTAAAATACGTCAAGTGAGCACCCCATTTTCCACTTTTTCGTCAAATCAAAACCTATATATATGAATAGATAGTACTCACCATTGAAAAACATCTCCAAAAATTCTTTTTTGAATTTTCACCTTTCACAACAAATGATTAGATAATAAAAAATACGAAGACTTTTAATTGAAAAATCGATTACGCGCAATGTACGTAGCGAAAAATTATGAAATTTAACAGACATATAAATAAATACGTGTTTTTTCTTATTAACTAACAAACCAACATTTATTAATTACATTTTCCAATTTTTTTATAACTTTTTTATAAACAATTGCTTTTTTGCATATGTTCTACACGCCGAAATTGATTTTTTTATCTACGAATAATATACGCAAAACATTCAAGTTTAGGAATCCGAAAGAAAATTTAACTGCTCGACTATAATTGCGACGGGAAAAATATTTTTTTGGCGGAACTCGCCGTTGTGCGGTAGCCGCGAGCGAATGGGGCGGCGCGGTGGCATGGAATCGTCACGCGCTTTTCGATTCAAAATTGTGACACAGCAATACGAGAAAGAGTTTTTGATCATTATCATAGATATGTATTTAAAAAGTGTACAATATCAATACGGATTATATTATATACGCAACTTTTCATGATAAAATACGTAAATTAGATCATTCATCATCACTATTTTTTCTCATTTCGCTTGACTATTCTACTTTTTACAACTTCCTGATTCTATGAAAATATCCTGCATTCTATGTGCTCTAGATCTATGGCATTGTATCGATGAAATTGGCGCGTATCTTTGATCGATACGGCTCGTTCAAATCGAACTTTTAATATTTCATTATAAGTATCATGCTTTTCTACAGAACAAAATCCAAAATCGATTTTGTCGAAGAAATCATTTACAGAATCAAATAATGCTTGCGGAGTAGTAGGGTAATTGTAAAATTGTAGGCAAATTTTAGTACCTACAGTGGCATTCACATTATTATTAGGAATTAAATATTTCATAACGGAAATTGATTTGATCACATCTAAAACTTTAAATTTCAAAAGGGGCAGTTTTGGAAATAAGAAATAATAATTAAATTCTTACATGAAATACGGAAAGTGGATTTGAGGTTAGGAGTTTGATGAAAGAGCGCGAGCTTTTGAAAAGTTCAAAAGCGAATACTGTAACGTATGCCATTTAGGAAAAATTATATATTTTTTTATTATACAGTCTTGTAACTTATACGAGATTTCTTCAAATTTGAGCAATATGTAAAATTATTTTTTTTGAATTTCAAGCGAAGTTCTACTTTTTATTAAGATGATTGAGACTGGCTACATATAAAATTTGAAGCCTACGAAATTAATTGATTTTTCACAATTGTGAATAAAAATTACATAAAGCATACAGTATATTATTAATGACAAATCTACCTACCTATGCTGTAATATAATTGGTAACACATCTCTTCCTTTCTAATTAACTCATTCAGCTCAATTCTTAAGATATGTATCTTTATAAATAGAGGTTAGGAAATGGAAAACAAACCGGCCTACCTGATCCACGCGCATGAGCATATGAGCAGTCGTACACTCCTGTATTTTACCGTACGGGAATGATGCGAGAAAATTGATGAAGTTTAGCCTTCTTTAATATGATGATATTTTTGTTGTCAAAATGCACTTTTCAGTTTTAATATCGAATTCACAAAAAACATTTGACTTGAAAAATGTGTACAAATTAAATTTATGTTCATTTAAGTTTAAAAACACGATACGTTAAGCGTTTCATAGGTTACTGTATAAAAAAAGAAGAAAAACCGTTTATCCTTGTGCAAAGTGATGTTGAAACGCTGTACGGTAATGACGTTCGGGGTATTCTTTTATTAAATTTAAGTGAATAGGAACACGATTAAAAAAAAAGAAATGCCCATTTTGTAGAGGATTATAATAACTATTTATTAATTTTTAAAAATCAGTACGAGTTTCTAAATTAATGTTATATTACTGGGACTTCAATTTTGCTGCCAATTTGACAATTACCCAGTTATGAAATTGTTAGCATCGCGCTGTATACTGGATCGGGACGCATGTCTTTTAATGGTTCCACGTACACCGTTGCATGCCCCTTTCCCGCATGAAGTGGCGAAAAAATAACACTCAGCATCAGCTTTGAAATCGACATGGTGATTGCACAAGTTTACGAAATTATATTTGTTTTAGGATTGTGATGCAACGCCGTCAGAAAAGTAATCAAGCTTCTTCACGTTATTATCGCAAAACCTTTGTTTTAGGAACTCCACCAGCTTACAATTAAAAAAGTGAACTGAACTTGCATCATGTGTGCTTTTTTCAGCGATAATGACATATCAAGAAAACCACAAAACTCTTGAATCTATCGTTTCGCTTATTCTTTATGAGAATTAGATTTTTTCGCACACACTTATGTTTTTCTTTATTCAGTGGATTACAACACTCATTAGCACGACCCATTTTTTAAACGAAATATAACTTACGTACTTATAATAAACTAGAGCTGCAGCACATCACTCATATGCGGACACTGCTGTTCACGAGAATAAACAAGCAATACCACATCTGGCGATCGTGTAGCGGGCGAGTCGCTCGCGACTGACGCGCAACGACGTGTTCCGCCGCGCGACGGCGAGTTGCGTCAAAAAAATATTTTTCCCGTCGCAGTTATAGTCGAGCAGTCAAATTTTCTTTCGGATTCTTAAACTTAAATGTTTTGCGCATAATATTCGTAAAAAAAAAATCCATTTCGGCGTGTATAACATATGCAAAAATGCAATTGCTTATAAAAAAGTTATAAAAAAATTGGAAAATTCAATTACTTAATTTTGATTTGTCATTTAATAAAAAGTACACGTATTTATTTATATATCTGTCAAGTTGTATAATATTTCGCTACGTACTTTGTGCGTTATTGATTTTCTAATTAAAAGTCTTCGTATTTTTTATTGTCTAATTATTAGTTGTAAAACATGAAAATTCAAAAAATAATTTTTGGAGATGTTTTTTTAATCGTGAGCACTATCTGTTCATATATATATATAGGTTTTGATTTGACGAAAAAGTGGAAAATGGGGTGCTCACTTGACGTATTTTGACTCAGTTTTGAGTAAGAAATTATTAAAGGAAATTTTTGCCTTTTTTTATTAATATGACAAAAAAAGTTCTTTCAACTTCGGGGTTATATAAAACGTCACATTTTTTATCTAGCAAAAACCTGAACTGTCAGGAGGCACTAGAGAATATGTTAAATTATTGATTACGATCCTGTCCAACACATACCGTACAATATTCGGCGGTCATCATTTTCTCCATAGCTGCCTATTGTAACATTATCAGACTCTCTAACCGGGGATCGATTTTGTGTTTATCAATATTCTCAACTTAATTATAACTGCAGTTGGCTGATTTTCTTTAAAGATCTAAAATTTACAACGACGTCCTTACAATTGATTAGGGTGCAGGGTCATTACGAATGAACACAATTTTATCTTTATTCAAAATTTTACGACTGAGTTTTGGATTCTCTTTAATACATTTTTTATTAAGAAACCAAAGCTCGGCTCGCACAACTAGGTCCTTATTATTAAATGAGGTGCAAGGTCGTTACGAAACAGCACAGATTATTATTTATTTAAATTCACGCGCACAACGAGGTACTCATCGTTAAATGAGATGCAAAGTCGTTACGAGGAAGCACATTTTTTAACTTTATTTAAATCTACTCTCACAACGAGGATCTTATAATTAAATGAGGTGCAAAGTCGTTACGAGTAGGCAAATATTTTAACTTTATTTATGTTTTGGAACTTCCCACAAACATTCAAATTTATGTTTAGCATGCAAACATCCACAACTAGATCTCCATTGTTCAATAGAGTGCAGAGTCGTTACAACGATCACACACATTTATAAACTGGTCTATTTTAACCTTTCTAGTACCAGGTGGGGATCAGAGGCCCAGAAGACCAGGTGAGGTCGTATCCGACCCACCTTTTTATTGCAAAAAAACTCCTTTAATAATATCACAAAATCGTTTATTATCAAAATACAGCAAAACAGAACTCTTTTCATTAATTTTTCCATCAATACTTCGAATTCAGACTTTTTCCATATCACCTGAAAGCCGCCATTTTTCAAATCCGATTCGTGTATTCTGGGAAGTGTTCTACTTACAATGTTTTAACCACTCACGACCATGGTAACATCTATGACTAATGGCAAAACGACGAAAAAATAAAGAAAATTTGCATAATTTGATAAACTATAAGAAAAACTAGTAAAGAACCATTTGAAATATTTTCTTATCTATAAAGTATCTTCTTCTTTTTGCGAAGCACATTGCAGACATAATATTTGTTTGTGTTGCCTACACACTTGTCGTTGATATTTCATGCACCGGAAGTACGTAACTTCTCTGATGGCTAGAGCGAGACTGAAAAAAAGGTTACTCAAGCGGAAGAGACGTTCCTCCTTCCCACGCATGCGCTAGACTAGAATTAATTAAACGTGGAGTCGGATCAGACCCCACCTGGTACTAGGAGGGTTAAAATTCCCCACAAACTCACGTTGATTATCCAAATTCCAAAACGAATAAGGATAATTATTCAAAAACAAGGAGGAGAACCACAAAAGAGTAGGTCTGTTTCAATGAAATTGGTATTACGCCAATTGATGAATTTCATTAAGGTTTTTCCTGAATGAAGCAGATATCAAATACGTCTCTTCAGCCTGAGCCTTTTGGAAGAAGTGAACGACTCCTCCTGGATTAATGAAGATGCTACCTGGTGGCTACCTGCATCATATCCATGATATCCCCACTTATTTCTGCATTTGCGCACATCACTCCTTGATTGTATAATTTGCAGAGTCATCGTTACGCTCCATTTGATTTTCTAGATTGCAAATTGTTCTTTGAGTTACGGGCGTACCTATTTTACTTGTCGCCCGACCCTTAATATTGTAAATATTGAATTCGATAGTTGTTTTTATATTTGACAATTATTTTTATATCTTAAGATTATGAGAGGAGACTGGATCAGGCGACCCGGTTCCGTGGGCAAAAGTCGAAAAACACATCAAAATGCACAACAATGAATGGCAAGGTCACTTATATATGGTTTTCGAGGTTATGGCGGAAGATTATTTAAAAAAATTATTGGATCTACTTGAAACGGGGTATCTAGGGTTTGTAGAGGGCGCTCATTCCAAATCTGTAGTCAGAATTTCAAAAGAAAAATGACGGATCCAATACGGCGGATGAGTATTTGAAAAAATTACTGCATCTACTTGTAACATGGTATTTATGGGTTTTCAAGGGCGCTGACTCCAAATCTAGAGTCAGAATTTGAAAAAACAAAATAGCGGGTCCAATATGGTGGACAAGTATTTAAAAATATTATTGAATCTACTTGGAAAGCGGTATCTATGGGTTTCCGAGGGCGCTGACTCCGAAACTGAAGACAAATTTTCAAAAAACAAAATGGCGGATTCAGCATGGTGGACGAGTATTCGAGAAAATTATTGGATCTACTTGAAACGTTGTATCTACGGGTTTTCAAGGGCGCTGTTTACGAATCTGGGATCAGAATAAAAAAAAACATTTAGCGGATTCAATACCGAGAACGAAAATATTAAAAAGTATTTAAAAAATGATCCACGTAAAATAAAATACTTTTGTCCGCAGTTAGCTTATAATAAGTTAACTTTTAATTATAAAAACTGTGGTGTTTGGGGTGCTTTCTGCGTGAGTTCCCCTAGCCTCTCACGTTGAATTTTTTCTACATCATCCGATAATTCTGTATCGCCTAAAGTATCAAATGTTTGATGGATACCTGGCAAATCATCGTTTTCGTTCTGACTTTCTACGTCCGAATGACACAATTCGTCCTCTTGCGAAATCTTCAGTAAATCTCTTACCTCCGGAGTTATGTTCAACACATTTTTCTTTTTATTTCGGGATTGAATATTACGGAAGCATATGATTGGATCCTAGCTATCCATAGCTCGGTAAAACATATCTTCTATATGTTTGCTTTGAGGCTACGATTATTTTATTATTTTTGAAAACGGGCAAAAGTGGACACTCCTACTGTAAAGTATATATTATAGCGAACACATTAGTACTTGGAAATTTTTGGATATGTTGCATTATCTCGTGTTATTGGCGAATAAAAGAAAGTATTTTACAAATGTACTAATTAGTTTCTAACATCAATGTCGCAGAAATTTTATTCCATTTTTTTTTCACTCAACATTTTTTTAACTTTTATGTGTCTAAGGGTGATAGAGAAAAAAGAGCAATTAAGAAAATTACCAAATCCATAAATATATTAAATGTTTCAACGAAGAACACGTGAAGATTTTTTAAAATATTTTCAACTTTGCATGTCTGCCAACGAAGCAGGATTTTATTAATTAAACTATTATTTATGTATAAGATACCCCAATAATCACTGAATACAATGACCTCATTCTTTTGTACAAATTCAAAAGTTTGAAAATTGTACTTTTGGCAGCGGAACCGGGTCTCCTGGCCTACTGTGGCGCCCCCCTAAACGGATAGAGCTTTTATCTTTTAAAAGATATATGGGTTTCAGAAACAAAAATCATTTTATTTCACGAACTTGTAATTCATCGTACACTACTCACAATGTGTAGTCACCTTCCTTAGTTACCTTGATTGCCTTAGTAATTAATTTTTAATTTTTTCTTTTGTTAAGAAAAGTTTCAAAATTTGTATGGGAAAATAGCATATCGATCTTAGAGACGCATATATAGATATCTATCAATGCCTCCCTAAACTGAAAAATCCTTTTAAAAAAATCGATTTATAATTCTTCAATTTTCAGAAATTGATAACCATCAACGCTTCCCTAAACGACTGCGTTAAATGAAATTGAATTCATTCGTTTATAAAATAACTGCTAACTTAGTATTTTTATAGATATCTTTTCATCATATTGTTTATTTTATTCATTTATTTACATTTTTTTTATTGTTGCTTTTAAATGCTTTGTAATAATTAGGTCCTACCTTATAACAAACCTTCTTAATTAGTGGTGAGTTCTCCTTACTCTCAATTATTCAGCACTAATTTTCCTTATTTTAGACTGATATTTAAGCTTATATTTGATATCGTTTTAGAAGTTAAGAGAATGGAACGTTCGGTTTTCTGAGAATGCTAAAGTTAGGTTCATCGAAATTTTGTGGAAATTTCGCTCGGATTTTATTACCTTTATCTGATTTATTTAAAAGTTTAAAGAGCCCCTGATCTCCTTCTTCAAATTTGGTAATTTTATGAGTTTTACCAAACGCTTCAGCACGTTTCTTATCCTTTTTTTAAATCTTATTGTAAACAATCTCAATTTTTCTCTCGTATTCTGGCTCTGGGGGTTTTGGGGGGAACCTAAGCTTTTTTTCCCAAGTCCGTTTGGGTTTATCATTCATATGAATTTCAATTAGGGTGAATTCGGTCGTATCATGATGCGTTTCGTTCATGCATGATTCAATTATGCGTACCCATTTCCACCATACGCTGTGGATTTTTTAAATCAAAGACCGGAAAAATCTTGAAAGTTCTCTATGGATGTTCTCTACTATGTTACTTTGGGGGTGACTAATTGAGGAAAAGACTACCTGAATATCTTCTTCTTTTAGTTTATTTTTCCATAGATCTGACGTAAATTGCGTTCCGTGATCTGTGATGATCTTATCCGGTTTCCCGTATTTTGGAATATGATCATTAAAGATTTCATTAATCGCTGCTTTTGTAGTCATCCTTCTTGATGGATATAAGCACACAAATTTACTAAATGCATCGATCGTTGAAAATATAGATTTAAATCCCCCTTTTGATGCCAGTAAGGGACCATAAAAATCAATCGATAAGATTTATTCCGGTTTCGTGGGTGTATAATTTTTCATTTCAGCGTAACTCGTTTGGTTTGTGACCTTGTTCTTTTCACATGAGTCACAACTTGCTAATATTTGCTCAATAGTTTACGCTGAACGTGGATAATAAAAGTATTCGCTCAGCATTCTAAATACTTTCTGTGGACCGATGTGACGATAAAGCTCATGAAATTCATCTATGACGTCAAATATAATGCTTTTAGTCAAATACAGTCTCTTTCCGCTCCAATATAGAAAGAAAACGAGTCCTTCTTGCCCTTCAAATCTTTTAGTTCTTTCCTGATCAATCGATCTAATGCATTGTTGCAAAATGGAGTCTTCTGTTTGTTCTTTAGAAATATTTTTTAAACGATTCCGTAGTCAAGATGAGGCTCGTTTCCTCCTTTCGCAATACTCTATTGTCAAACGATAGTCTTGTATCGATAAGATCCATCGTGTTAATCTTCCAATTATTAATTTACACGTTTTTCTTAAAGGTTAACGCTTTATGATCGGTACGAATTATTAATTTAGCGCCTAACACGTAATATCTAAATTTCATTAGGGCCTATATAAAAACTAATAGCTCTTCTTCTGTCGTATAATACGATAATTCGGATCCCTTCAACGTGCGACTAGCAAATGAAATGGGTGTGTGTTGGGCATTTATATCAATTAGATAAAGGACTGCTCCTAATGCTCGACCGCTTGTATCTGTTTGTGAATAGAAGGGTTCATATAAATCTGGATATGATAGAATGGTAAATTCGCAAAATAGGGCTTTGATTTTTTTGAACGGAGCGTCCGTTTCTAAATCCCATATCCATTTAGCCACTATGCGCAACAAATTTAAAAGTGGTGCTATTTCTTGTGCGTGTTCTCTAGTAAATTTTGTATAAAAATTTACTACACCCAGAAATCCACAAAGTTCTTTCAAATTTCCAGGTTTTGAAAATTCATGGATCACCTTGATTTTATCAGCATCTGTTTTAATTCCAAGTGGCTTTAATTCGACTTCTGGTCGGAAAAATGGTGATTTTTCCAAATTCACTGTAATAATATGATCTTCTAGACTTTGAAATGATAATTCCAAATGTTCCAGATGCTGTGATGTACTTAGTAAGGTACATAACATATCATCAATAAAAGTAATAACAAAGTTTTCTAATCCACAGAGAACAAAGTCCAAAACTCTAACTAACGCGGCTGTGCTTATTTTTAAACCGGAAGGTGTGACGCAAAATTCATAAGACTTTCCCTCATTTAAAAAAGCTGTACATTTCATAGATTCTGGATGCAATGGTACTTGCGAAAAGATACGAGTTAAGTCCCAAGTTGACATTACTTGAGTTCCTGCACATCTTTGAAATAAAACATCAGTTGGCTGTGCGCATTCGTAATCATTTACCATAATTTCGTTTAATTTTCTGGCGTCTAAACAAATTCTAATAGAAACGTCCTTTTTAATTCTGACCACAAATTGATTCATGTAGGCGCTATTTGACCTTTGGATTATTCCCATTTTAATAAGTTTTTTAATTTCATTAGCTACTTTGCCGCGTGTGAACATAGGTATCGGGTAGGTTCGTGATATAAAAGGTCTTGGATCATCTATTTAAAGTTGATGTTCATATAACGAGATCCTACCTGGTTTTCGAGAAAATACATTTTTATAAGGGGATATAAGTTTGTAGAATTGCTTTTTTCCTAATGCATTTCAGAAAGTACAATGCGTCATTATTTCTGTAATTTGTTCATCAGTTAACGCTTATTCATCCTGGACATTGTCATAAGTTTCAATTGTATCAATTTCCTTTATAACATTTGAAAAAATTTCTTCTTGTTCTAAATATTTCCCTAAACATTCTATATATCTTTCTTTTTGGACATTTTCCGTATCCATTATTATGCGAATTATTATTATATCTTCTTCTAATAGTTTTATTTTATTCGATTTATTTTTATTCTTCAATTCAACAATATTATCTTCGAAGTCGATTTTATTTTTTAATCTTTTTAATAAGTCCACTCCAATGATACATTCTTCATGTAGCCTGGGAACAATCAGAAACACATAAGAGCTTTTCCAGTCGCCCATTTCGAATGTTGCATAAATTTGATGCTTTAATTTCATAGGTCTCGCCTCAGTTGCAGCAACAATTTTCGGTCCTACAATTGGTAAAAGTTCGCATTGTTTAAAAATATTATGATTGTTTTCATAAAAAGTCTCGGAAATACAAGTTACTTCGCTACCCGCATCTATAAATGCATTTGTTTAGATGTGCTTACTTTATTTGCATAATTAGGATTTCGTTTGTAAACATCATCCTCCACCCGCCCATTTACAGAATTTTGCTGATATGTATTTTTATTGTTTTGATCGCGGGAGTTACAATTATTTTGAAAATCATGTGGCCGTTGATCACGCCCTTGAGGTTGATTATATGGAGCTTTATTTCGATCATTATAATCTGGATATGAACCACGATATTCCGAACTTTCAAAATCGTAATTTGATAGATTTGGATTATTAAAAGAATTATTTCTCTGATCAGCACTGTTGTTTGGATTAAAATATCCTTGATTTTGATAATTCTGATGTGGATAATTATTATATGCCCAACATGAATAATAATTATTTCCAAATCGATTTTAATCCTGTCCCTGTCCCGAGTTATATATGCAGTTCGAATTTCTTCTGAAAAATGCCTCCACAATATATAGACAATTTCACTCTCCTTTATTGTTATTTGTAATTTTAATGGCTTATGCCGATTTTGATAATTTTCCTTGATAAAATCCATATTGAAGATCAGTACTAATTTGAAAACGAATATTATCATTTCAGAATTTTGAAATGAATTGTTCTCTGAATGTAAATTCATTTTCACCTGGTTCCACAATTCCACCATTCTCTAGCGATACCTTCCAAGCATGAATGTACTACGAAATTAAAATCGTCCTTTCTAACATCTATCGCTCTAATATATTCATTAAAATAATTCAGAAACATCATAGGTCTTTCTTTGCCTGACCCTGAACATTTTGGTACCGGATAATTTTTAAGCCATGGGATTTTATTATTTGTATCACCCATATTCCTACCCATTCCCTTTTCTAGTAAATCTTGATAATCTTTAATACTTTGAAAACGCTTTCGATTGTTAATATTTGTAAAAATGAGTTCTGCCTTTTCGGTAAGAACTTCTTCCGTTTTCTTTTTAAGCGTACATACATTTTGATTACATTAACTATTAACTATATACATATTAATATTATAAATTAACTATGTGCTCTTCTAAAATACTATCTTGGTGATCAGAATATTTTTTTTTGCATTTCTACTCGACTATCCATTCTTTTTACTAACGAGCTTACAAGAGATGCGATTCTTTCGGAAATATTCCCTAATTCATTCGTGTTAGACTCGGCATTCTCTGGTGCAGGGCTAATTTGATCACGTGTATTTTTAACTTCTACAATTTTATTTTTTTGTTCTGATCCTGTATCAGAAAGGTACGAAAATGGTTAAAAAACACGCTCTTTATTCATTTCTTTTAACATGGAATCAGAAAATTTAATTTTCCTGATACGGTTTTTTGGATTCTCCTTGCGATCATTTTTATGTACAATGGGTCCCCTGTGCCTCGTCTAGACTCAAGCGATTTATGGCTCTCTATTATTCTCCCGAAACCGAATGCGCTGGACGGACATAGACTCTTACGCAATCACTCTACTCATATTTCCTTCATTGTCCCACCAGGCAGGTACCAGTGGTAACATTATCAGACTCTCTAACCGGGGATCTATTTTCTGTTTATCAATATTCACAACTTAATTATAACTGCAGTAGGCTGATTTCCGCTACAAATTTTAAATGTACTGAAATTTATTATAATTTTTAGTAATGGTAGTGTTGCATTTTAAACTTATCTCAATGATATTTATTTTCATTAAGAGTTTCGTTCAATTTGCGTTTACTTTTTCCTGACCAGTAAATTTCAACCAACGATATAAGTTAATTCCAATACTGATAGGACGTTAAAACTAGCCCTACACATTTTATAACCAAATTTAAGAAAGAAACGAACTACAATTGAGTGCAGGGTCGTTACGAATGAACACAATTTTAACTTTATTCAAAATTTTACGACAGAATTTTGGATTCTCCTGCATACATTTTGTATTAAGAATCCCAAGCTTTGCTTACACAAGTAGGCCCTCATAATTAAATGAGGTGCAAGGTCGTTACGAAAAAGCACAAATTATTATTGATTTAAATTCACTCACACAACGAGCTCCTTACCATTAAATAAGGTGAAAAGTCGTTACGCGGAAGCACATTTTTTAACTTTATTCAAATCTAGTCTCACAACGAGGACCTTATAATTAAATAAGGTGCAAAGTCGTTACGAGTAGGCACATATCTTAACTTTATTTGTGTTTAGGAACTTCCCACAAACATTCAAATTTATGTTCAGCATGCAAACATGCACAACTAGGTCTACATTGTTAAATAGAGTGCAGAGTCGTTACAACGATCACACACATTTATAAACTGTTTTATTTTTAAATTCCCCACAAAATCACGATGATTATCCAAATTCGAAAATAAATAAGGATAATTATTCAAAAACAAGAAGTAGAATCACAAAAGAGTAGGTTTCCTTCAATGAAATTGGTATGACGCCAATTGATGAATTTCATTGACGTTTTTCCTGAATAGAGCAGAGACCAAACACGTCTCTCCACCCTGAGCCTTTTGGAAGAAGTGAACGACTCCTCCTGGATTAATGAAGATGCTACCTGGTGGCTGCCTGCATCAAACCCATGCTATCCCCTGTTAGTTCTGCGTTTGCGCACATAATTAATCGATTGTATAATTTGCAGAATCATCGTTAAGCTCCATTTGATTTTCTAGATTGCAAATGCTTTTTTGAGTTACGGGCGTACCTATTTTATTTGTCGTCCGACCCTTAGTATTGTGAATATTATATTCGATAGTTGTTTTCATATTTGATCATTATTTTTATATTTTAAGATTATGAGAAAAGACTGGACTGGATTCGAGACCGCTCCAGGTCCTCAAAGTTGGATTAAATATGGAGATATATTTCATTGCCTTTTTTATTTCAACATAATGATTATACGTGGGCCTGCGCATAAAAAGGGCCCTTATGGTGGGTATGGAGTCACGTATAGGCACACATCACCAGATAAATTCACGGTACCTTAGGCCCAAAACTTACACTCTAAGCTGAATAACGTGTCACCGGGGTATTTTTGAATTTTGAACTCAGCAAAATTACTTTTCGAGAAAAATGCATCCAAATTTGGCGAGTGCCATAAGCAAACATGTTATATTTTTTCTTCCAACATGAAATAAACCTACTTCCGGTTACTCTTCGGATATGTGTATAGTCCCAATAAATTCACTATAGGTCTCAGTACAATCCACGATCTAAAGGCAAAAATAATAATTTTGACCTTAAATTAAAAAAAACGCGAATATCTTCTAAACTAGGAATGGCCATTAAGGCCCTTTTTCATTCTGACGCTCACATATCCTTTATTATTTGCAAGAAATATCTGGCTATTACGATCCATTACTTCAATCAATGAATTTTGAAGCAACTAAGACGCTTTTAGAAAAGTCAAATTTGCAATTGTTTAATCTTCTATTTTGGTCTTAATTTTTCCTACATAAAGTACTTTTTGTTGATTTTTTCTTAGGAATAAAGGAAAATATTATATTTTCCATATGTATCCGTTGTTTTTTCAGAAAATTCACATTTTTATTATTTTTAAAGTCCTTTTCTTTCCCAGCTCCTTTGCCATATCCGTATGCTTAGATTTGGCCGTGTTATAAATGCACATGAACGTACGAACTGTCCGGCTTTGTAGAACCGGCCTATTTTTAATGATAAATTACGGCAGCGTAATTAAAAATCAGACTCCGGGTTAAGTGTGATATCTGTTTTTTTTATTTTTTTTTTATTGTGAAATACGAAAAGCTGTCAATAGTTCGAGGTTAGTTTAAGAAGTTAATGACCTTTCTTTTATAATAAAAATGTAAGTAGGGAATAATAATTGTAAAATAATATTTTAATATACATTTATATACCTAAACATATAATTAAAAACTAAAGGTTAACGACCAACGCAGGTCCCACTGGGAGCAACTGTCATATGAAAAATGACATCGGCTCCAAGTAGGACTGCGGTAAATCCCATTCATGGCCACGTCTCACAACCGTGAGATGGGTGGTCACAGGACACGACGAAATC
>JAABKJ010007416.1:10973-20992 GCA_011634705.1 Andricus grossulariae | reverse complement strand
AACTTATTTATTATCTTCCATACATCTCCCTCTGTATTAACACTTTCCAAGACCACTTGAAGATCTTTCTTCTTTTCTCATTCCACTTTTTGTACGTCCTCTTTACGAACATTTCCATCTTTCTATATTTCCCATCCCACCACGGCTTCATCATTCCTTTCTTCTTTTCTCTGAATACCTTCTTTTGCACACACCCTTTGACTTTCTCTTTTAGATCCTTACATGTTTCTTCTACCGACTCACCTTCGAAGCATATCTTTCCTAATTGCTCTTGATACTTCTTTATCGCCTCCCTCGCCCAGCTAACCCTCTCCCACAACCACACATCTCCCCCACATTTCCTTACGCTGCTCTTCCCCCTTATCCACAGCCCCAATGGCTAATGGTATGATTCTGCCCTCCCTTCTACAGCAAATCTTTCCGTCTTCTTCTACCCTTGCATATTCATGAATACATAGTCCATCATTGATACCCCTACCTTACTAACATGTGCCTATTCTCCCTCCCCGTCTCCTGTTGCCATACCATGCGCCACCGCCCAGCATCTATCCTTCATCCAGTCTCTTGGGATCCCTTAAAATTTTCTCGCACTTCCTGCAACACCTCTTTCTCGTTGTTTCACGCCCATGTTTTCTCACCCACTTTTATTTTACAATACCCTACCTCCGCTGCTCTGCCTTTGCTATTCTCACCTCTAAACCTGTCGTTGATTATTTTCTGCACCTCCCTTTCCTTCCTCGTCAAATCGTGTTTGATGAAAGCCCTCTCATCCTTTATTCTACATTTATTTCCCATAATCTCTACCTTCTGCGCCTGGCTCTTCAATTCCACAACCACAATTTTCTTTTCCTTTCTCTTCTCCGGCCTAACTTTCCATACTTCGCCTTTAACCATCCCTATGCCCTGTAGCAGCGCTTCCAAACCCTCCCCTTCCTCTCCGCTCTTTAGCTTCAACCTTCTTATCACAATATTATTTCTCCTGTCTGCCTTCTCGTTTCTATCTCTTCTCAACCCCATTGCCCTTATTCTTTCCCTATCCGCCCTTTAGCTCCTCAAGCCTCTTTTCTGTCGTTTCCTTCCACACCCTTATCTCCTCTTCCATCTGCTTCATTTTAGCTTCTTTTTCCGTTCCTTTTTTATTTTTATACTACTTACTATTATTTTATAATAATATTATTATTATTGATTTTATTTAATTCTACATTTTTTACTACCTCCCTCTCCAATCGTCCTCCTTTCTCGCTCAGCTCTTCAACCTCCTTTTCTTATTTCTTACCTCTGATACCTTCCATCTGCTTCTCAGTTCCCCTCACATCTTTCCTCAATAACAAACTAAATTTTGTTCTGTCTGAACCCATTATCATACCGCTTGATTTATGTGAAGATCGAATGAGATGAAAATTGAATGAAATTTCAAAAAAGAAATGAAAATGAATTTTTTTTGCATTGGATTTATCAGAATGGGAGGGAATGACTTTTTGTCACATAGGTCGGAATCTTCTGATGTGCATCAGATAGAATTTTTGTTTGTTGGGAGTCGATTAAATCTTATAGCTTTGATGTGATATGGTGTGCTGAGAACACAATGTTCTCGTCACACAGGTCCTTCAACAATGCACCATCGACCTTTTCTCTTAATCTGAACATAGCCAAAAGTACAATCCCCATAGCTGTCTCTGCAAGCACTGAAATTCTATGCAATAACTAGTAATGACTTTTAGTGTTTATGAGACTTTTTACTTGAGACTTTATATTTTGATATATTTTTCTTGCTTAAGACTCTATATGAAACTATTTTTCCTATATCCATGTTGTATCTATGAAAAAAATTACTTACTGTGAAAGTTCATCTTCTCTGACTTCAGCTGTCGTAAAGAAGTTCGATTTTTTTTAAATATTGCCACCATGAAACCATCGAGTCTAAGTAGATTTTTTGAATCGGTTTTTAAATCACTTCTTCGTGTATTTTGGTTCACTTAACACGAAAAGTCCAGATGCTAGCGATTTTAATATGTTGACAAAGTTGTATTTTTTGGCAAAAGTCGAGGTCGGCAATTTACATATCGTCCTGGGAAAAATAGAAATCGCAAATATTAGCTAGCTTATCAAAGTCGAAAAATTTTCAAAAGCGTCGGAGCAACTATGGAAAATGAAAAAAAATTTTGCACATTGATATCTTGAAAACGCTTGCATAACAAAATCTGTAAGTGTGATTTTCGTGTTTAGTGGTAGAAAATTACATGCCTAGTATTTTATAACTATCAGTTCTTCTCCTGCCATTTTCTTAAATTTTCCTATTGTTTTCTCCGTGGTCGCGATAAAACGACAGAAAAGAAATCACAAGACTCATCAAAATAATAATTATCAATTATTTCATCACATGAATCTACCGTAGAAAAATATGTGAAATAATCGAAGCTTCGGAACAGATGAAGTCGTACCAATAAAGACCTGTTTTACTAGAAACTTTCCTCAAACTATAAGCATATGTCGACATCATTTTTCAAATACTGCTCTTTGTTCGAAACGTACACGTATGAAAAGAAACAGAATAAAGCGTCTTTACGAAATTCTTAAACAAACGTAATTTCGTTTTCATGGCTTTAATTTATAAAGTCGAGACAGATAGTAATTATTAGACATCCATATATCGCTTGAACAATTTTTCCGGCGAGTGGGGCAGGAGGTGAGAAAGGGGGAGTCAGAAAACCAAAATCATCTTTGTAGTATGTGCAGAGTTCACTCGTATATATACGCGAGTATCTTGTAGAAAACCCCTTCTCTCCGTTAATCAGCATCATCTACTCTTATCGAGTATAATAAAAAAGAATGAAGATCACAGCTGGGTCTATATTTGTGGCTGTTGCCGTTTTCCTGGATTCTATTGGTAAATACGTAATATCATTATATCACGTCTATAACTTCAATTCTACTAAAAAACAAACGCGGTTTTCTCTCTTTTGTTTTACACAATTTTCAAATTGGAATATAAAAATATTATTGATAAAAAACCATTTTCTATCAAAGCGTATATTCTTTTTTTCGAAATTTGTAGTCGCGGGATTTCGCATACAACATTTTCTTGATTTGAATCGAAAAGTTTAATGAGAGAAGGCGATTGTAAAACATTTTTAACGTTATTGATGCAATACGAAGGTGATTTCGATACTTGTAAATAGGGTACTTTACACTTACCAAGGTATCCTATTCACAAGTCATTTTCCTTCAAAATCAGGTAACTAGAATTATTTATACACCTAACATAGTTAGCATTGCCTTATTGACGCCTCGTGTCCCAGTCCGACGAAATATTTGTAAAATATTCAATTAATTATATTTTTTTAATCATTAGCAATAAATTATTTCAATTTATTACGGTTTTATTCAACATCACTCAGAAAATTGATATCAATTCACTGAATTTAATTTCAATTTAAAAAATAAATAATGAAGGATAACTGCTACTTCGTCAATGAAATAATTTTTATAAAAACGTTAAGAATAATGAAGTATCGTTTCAAAAATTAAATAAGATATTGTCATTTGAGATCGACTGAAAATTTCGACATTTGTCTTAAACGGGAGACGCAAGTTTCTAACTTTTCATAAACTGTTTTAATTTTGAATGCACTACTTTCAAGCTTTGAGAAAGAGATTCAAAAAGTAAATTAGCAAATATTCAAAAAATGAACTCAGTTCCCAAAATCAAAACTTGACAATTGAAAAAATAGCTCTTTCCCTATAATTAACAAAAACTACGGATATTCCAGCTTTTCAGAGTGAATTTGAAATCTATTCATGGACCACAATTAATAAATATCCCGTCTCAGCAAATAGAATCTAAGCGACATGTTATGGAAAATTTTCATTTTTGTCGAACAACAATTTACATAGTAGATATGATATAAAATTGTTTGTCTTTTTTCACGTTGGAGATGTGTGTAAAAGCAGACAGATTGTATTTAAACGAATCTTATCTGAGTGTATTCGAGGTTTGCAGAATACTTTGTTCAAATACCAGATTTTGTAGAATTCATATTCTTTTAAATGAGATTTTAATTTATCTGATTCTTAGCTGCTCCAAGGTCCAATTTTGTACCAAACAAGTAAAAAACACTTCATCGCTACATTATATTATTTTCAGCTCAATATACAGGTATTATCTTGACCAATTACGCTAAGAGAATTTTCAAAAAGAATGAGAATTTGGAGATCGATCAGGGAATTTTCAAAAATAATAATAATTCTGAATTATGCCTGCTTTTATGAAAGGAGTATAATGAAGTGTAATATTTCGACAAACTAAAATTATAAAATGATTAATTACAGAAAAAAATCACTTTCTCAAAGAACAAAAAAGCCTTTGTAATATTCAGCTTCTGACAACCGCCAAAAAACAACCCTTCTCCCCATTAGTAGTAATTTTTTTCTACGATCTACCAACACAAGTCACCCAAGTACGCTCTTGATTTTTCAAATCCCAAAAAAACAACCTACACACCAATCGTTGACCATTTCTATATATTCTTTTTCAAAAGTACTCCAAAAACAGTTCCAAGTCCAAAGTATCTAAAAAGGTGCCTACCTCATAATAATATACAGGATATCCCAAAAACCACTTCTAATAGTTTTAGCGAAACTATTTTCATTGAAACTTCTGAACATATTAGAAAAATGATTCAGGCAGTAAAAGTAAAACCTTTCCATATTTGAAGCTTTTAAGATGAAATATGAAAATACTTGAAATTCTATTACTTCAACTTGTCACTAAGTGAAGTTCATCTGATTTCAATAAGTTTTGTTCTATGGGCTTCACACTCAGACACTATTTATGAATTAGGAATGTGAATTTAGGACATTAAATTGTTGGGATTATTATAAATTGGATATTATTTATTCATTGAATTCTAAAAAATTACAATTGGAAACTACAAAGGTTAAAATTTTCAGAATAAAAAGTGCTCATCTTTCCTCCCACATTTTTTAATAAAGCTGATATTGACATTTTGACGAGAGTACACCACGTGAGAAAAACTGTAATTTGGTAATTGTGGATTCTTTTCTGATAAAGCTTCTTCGACCTCAATGAACACATTCTCAAAACGTATCTTTTGTTTTGTAACTTGTGTTGTTTTTTCAAAAATTAATATTTTTTCAGTGCTATTTTCACCGTTTGAAAATTCACCTGCAACACATTTCATAATTCAATTAAAATAAAGGACGGCTGCCAATTAGGCCGTTTTTTAGCTCCAACCGATTTGGCTTAAATGACGTAAGATTGTTTCTTTGAATGTGTCTCACAAACCCCTGCAATGATTTTCCGAATAAGCGTTCCGCTGCAGAGAAAACACGGCCTTTTTAATAGCATTTTGCATGGGATTTCAAGCAGCTTGACAGATACTTTAACTTTTGACACTATTATAAATCTACCCTATTCATCAAACCTGCTAAAAAATCGTGTATGTATATGATGTATAAAATATAGCAAAACGATGACTTCAAGTATTCACGCAGTGAAATTTAATTTGTACGATCTGTTTGAGTGGTGTATGATAGTGTAACGTATGAATTTCTTTCTAATTATCGATCGGTCAAAACGGTGAAAATTTAGTACAAATCGGTAGAGAGAAACGAAAGCCACGTGCGTGCGGAGCCGGTAAACATATTTCATAATAAGTAAAATAATTGTTCTAATCTACCTTAAATTACTTCTAACAATTAGTGTGACAACGTCAAACCATAATTATTGAGTCATTTTCATCAATAAATTGGATCAAATTTAAGTGTCTGCCTTCTCAATGACTTTGCCTTCAGCGTAGATTTAATCGCAAAGTATTCCGGTGAAATTAAAAATCAAAAAGAAAAATTACATTCCGCTCCTGAACATAATCCTTCGAGCCCGATTTTTATGGTTGAAATCTTTAACAATTATGAAAAAGGGCTCTGAACAAATGATTTTGAATTTGTAACGGCCGTCGACATTGCCACAGTGATAAATTTCACCAGTTTCAAATAGTGCAAAAAATTTGTATATGGTTCTGTAAGTGAAAAGGAAACATCGTCTGGAAAAGCACTACAAAAAATTATGCTTCGACAAGTGAAAATAGTTAATTTTAACGACATTAAAAAATGAGTTTTATGAAAAATACGCGCGAATCCAGATTAACGCTTGCGCATTCAATACTAAATTCAAGAAAGCTTGAGCATTTCTTCCCCTCTCATTGCTTCATACGTCTTGGATTTGAATCTCATGATAATGACGATCGTCTCACTTCAACATTGGTTTTTCCTCGATTGCTGAGAAATAAGAATGTGAGCTTTTATTTTGTGTTTTGACCCCACATGCCCTACCGGTATCTTTCGTGTAAAATTCTCTCCTTCTAGTGTTTACTCTGGCAAACACGTGTACTCAAAAATTAAATTTAATCTGAAATAAATTGACTTAGTATTTGATATCGTGAATGAGCGCAATATGCAAGTAACTTTCCTTCACGATTGTGAACTAACTACTGAGAATTACATTTCTCAGTGAAAAATTGAATAAGTGACATTTTCGCACTATATCGTGGACAAGTGTTGTTACCAAATACTTTTGTTCACTATCCTGAACTAGTTTTAGAGAAATCATAATTCTCTGTGAATTGTTAAAAGTACCAAAATTGAATTTCCGTAAACATGGATACCTCGATGCAAGAACGAGGTTTTCTCTTTATTAAGATAAGTAGATCAGTACCTCCTTTCAAGAAATCGCAGCAGGAGAAGCCTCGCTAGCAGTCGCAAAGCGGAAAAAGGTACTTCTGGAAACGTGGAACCTATGCGAGTTGAACGAGATGCGAATTATAGGTTTTGTAACAACTCTGAAACCTGATAAGTCAAAGTATGTGTATTTTACGAAAAATTAATTTTGTGAGGCTAAACGAGAATTCTTCAAGGCTCTTGATTTTTTTCAGTTAAATAATATTTGGCTTAGGGCAAGAAAATGTAATAAATGTTACTTCTATTAATACGAGTACTAACATCTCTAGCTTGAATACAATTGATCATGGATATTGATCAAAACCCAAGGTTACCTAAGGTTCAGAAACTTAATTATCTAATATCAAAACTTCCGGGTGAAGCTTTACAAATCATTAAACATATTACGACCTTAGAGGCTAATTACAAGATAGCTTGGAAAGCTCTAAAAAATCGGTGTAACAATGGAAGAGCTGTGATGAATTCTTAACTACATTTGTTTCTCTCTCTTCCGAATATTTCTAATGATATTTTATAGGATCTAAAGACTTTGCGTGATACTATTGATGAAACGGTACTGACTCTAATAAAGTTTGATTGGGAAATATAATAAATCGCAGCGATTATCCTAAAAATTTAGATTTTAATAAATTCTTAGATATAATAATTCGAATCCTTCTGGTTCCAAAGGTCGAAAGTCTGCACAAATGCACAGTACAAGTACTTTAGATGATCATACAAATAGATGTACATGTTTGAAAGGTAATCATTACCTGAGTTCATGTGAAGTCTTGAAGAAACAACCCGTGGAAAAAAGAAGGGAATTTTCCACTGAGTATAAATTGTGTTTTGAATGTTTGACATCTGATAATCGCAGACAAAGTTGCAAAAGTAGAATGACGTGTTTTCAATGCAAAAAAAATCATCACAATTTATTACATATTCAGCAAGCGTCTTCTGCATCTTCTATTAAATCTAATTGTGTTACACAAGATAACTCTAATAATCTGACCTTGCTAGCTACTGCAAAAATTAAAATACGTGCACACAATGGTCGAGTGACTGCACTGGCCACTAGAATGACTGCGATGGGTGAAGTCTTGATTGGGGTGGCAAAAGCGCGAGCAGATTTGATTATTTCGCCAGTAATTAATGATGAAATTAAATATCCGGTTACTGCCTATACCTTGCCTTGCCTAATGAATTATAGCCATCCGCGATTTGAAATCAATTCTACATATGATTACCTTCGCGACCTTCATATAGCAGATCCTGAATCCTTTAGTAGACAAAAAATCGAAATAGTAATAGAAGCCGATTATTTTGGCTAGCTTCTGTTACCAGGGTTGTGTCAGGGACCTCCTGGATCTATAACCGTGCAGTCGACGATATTTGGATGAATTCTATCGGGTCCTATTTCAAACAAAAATTCGCAGGCAAAATCTAGTCTCAGAATGCTCGTCAAGATTTTCTTGACGAGCACGAAACACTCGGTCATATGCGACGACTCTCAGGTGATGGTCAACAAAATCTATTGAGTCTTGAAATGACGTACTAATGGTTGGTCCAAAATTAAAGAATGAACTTATAGCTGTCATCTTACGATGGCGAAATTACCGTTTTGGAATGATGGCAGATATAATTAAACTGTTTCGTCAAATTTTAGTAGACCCGAAAGATATAGACTCACAGAGAATAGTTTGTCTCCGCGGACCTTGTAGACAATTGGTAGAATATGAATTGCTGACCGTTACGTATGATATGGCGTCATCTCCTTTTTTGGCAAATAGAGTTCTGAAACAATTAGCTTCTGACTACACCGATGCCAGTGTCATCCTCAGACGCGACTTCTATGTAGACGATGTTTTGTTTGGATCGGATAACTTAGATCAGGCCTTACAACTCCAAAAGGAACTAAAATTGTTCTTAGAACAAGGAGGATTTCCTTTACGTAAATGGTCAGCTAATAATCCTAGGTTAACTTAATTAAATGAACCTATGTCTGAAGACAAGTTAGTCAATTTCGGTGAACATGAAGATGAAGCAGAAAAGGTACTAGGTATCAGTTGGCGTCCAAACACGCCAAAGTTGCTGCAAAACGAATAGCTTTGTCGTGTATAGCCAAACTTTTTGACCCTCATGTATGGTTAGCTCCCGCTATCATTGTAGCGAAAATGTTTATGCAAGATCTTTGGCTTTGAAAAACAGTTTGGGATAAGATACTTTTTCCAGATTTACAAAAACGCTGTAATCAATATTATACAGAGTCACCTTTGCTTCAAAATCTAAAAATTCTGCGATGGAACAAACTGAGCGAAAAATTACTATCTGTGCAATTACGTGGATTCGCTGATGCTTCTACCAAAGCCTTTGGGCAGTAGTTTATTTAAGAGTCGTTAACCATGAAGACGCTAAGAATTCAACTTTTCTAATCGCAAAGGCAAAAATAGCTTCCTTTTTTTCCACCAGCATTCCACGGTTAGAGCTGTGCGCAGCGTTACTATTAGCTAAGCCTTTGCAGCAGGTCGAGAAAGGAATTGAATTACAGACTAATTCCATTTATTATTGGTCAGATTCTACTACAGTACTATCGTGACTAAGTAAACTGCCATCCACCTGGCCTACATTTGTAGCTAATAGAGTCTTTTCACCACAGTCAAGTATTCCTGAAGCAAAGTAGAATCACGTTCCTACGGCCTTGAATCCTGTAGATGGTGTCTCTCGAGGTGTTACTGCAGAAGAATTATTAAATCATTCGCCGTCGTGGCATGGACCACCTTTTTCAAAACAGGCTTCTGAAAATTGGCCAAGTATATCGTTGGAAGATTTAGAAAGAGAAAAGGAAAAATGTCTACCGACTTACGCAAACAAGGTCAAGGCAAAATCAAAACAATATGAAGTTCATCTCAATGTTATTCAAGTAGAGAAATCTTCCTTGGAAAAATTCTCGGTAAGATTTTCAACCTGGCCAAAGCTATTTCGAATGACTGCCCTTTGTCGTCGGTTTATCTGTCTTCTTATAAAGCGCCGGAACGAACCTAAAGAATAAATTTCAAAGTGTAAATAAATTAATAGAGCAAAGACCTTCTGGTTTGAATTTCTTCAAAACAAAGAACTTTCAATAGAAACAAAGGCTCTTCAGAACAGTAATTCTGCCCATTTTTTTATACGGATGGGCTATTAAGAGTAAAAGGACATTTAGAAAACGCACCTATTCACTATGATACCAAACATCTGATAATATTGCCTAAACATCATATCACGAATTTGAAAATAGAGCAGGC
>JAABKJ010007416.1:0-10873 GCA_011634705.1 Andricus grossulariae | reverse complement strand
GCACCTATTCACTATGATACCAAACATCTGATAATATTGCCTAAACATCATATCACGAATTTGAAAATAGAGCAGGCACATCTTACATCATGAGACGGTGCTCCGCAGCTCACACTGCATATTTTACGACAAAATTTTAGGATACTAAAGGCGTGCGACTCAGTTCGTCACATAATTAACCAATGTATCACTTGTTTTAGACAAAAAGCAAAAATTCCATCTCAAGTTATGGGTGAGTTACCCACAGATAGAGTGACGAGGTCGAGGCCGTTCGAACATAGTGGTCTTGATTATGCAGGACCTATTCTAGTTAGATTAGGTATTGGACGTGGTTATAAATCACATAAAGCTTATATAGCTCTTTTTATCTGCTTAGCCACAAGAACTGTCCCTCTAGAATTAGTAATCGATTTTACCACGGTTTTTTCTTAGCTGCATTGAAAAGATTTGTGGCGAGGAGAGGCCTGCCCTCAAACCTTCATAGCGATAACGGCACAAATGTTCAAGGTGCAAGTAAAGCATCAAAAATTGCTTTTTGCAAATTACGTTATGACGAAAATTTGAGAAACTTTTTCATCACCGAAAGCGTAACCTGGCATTTTATTCCTTCATATGCTCCCCATTTCGATGGATTGTGGGAGGCTGGTGTCAAAAATGTCTGGTAAGAACGGCAGTAGTTAAAACCGCAAAAGGTGTTTATAAAAAACCGCTTGTCAAATTGTGCCTATTACCGATTAATAAAACATTAGAACTTAAGGATGTTTGAAACTAGATATTCATGACGGGTGGCGTTGCTACAAACAAATGTTACTAATTTAAGGAAGAATATTGAATGTTACATTTATAGTGCCAAGGATTAATGTCATTGCATCATTTACAGCAAATACTAACTATATTTACAATATAATTTTTTTTCCAATACCGTATGACCTCAGTTAGTAATAATAAAATTGACATATTCGCGACTCATCAGACCTTGCGTAAGTCATACACATACATACAAAGTTAAAAAAAAAGTTTTGAATAACTGCCAGAGGCTTGAGGTGTTTCGTTCTTTTTGGTATAAGAACGAGGCGGGCGGTATGTTCACCGAATGTTGAAATTTAATTTGTACGATTTGCCTAAGTGATCTATTATAGTGTGACGTATGAATTTCTTACTAATTATCGACCGATCGAAACAAATTAAATTTAGTACAAATCGGGAGAGAGAAGCGAAAGCCTCGTGAGTGCGGCCGGTAACCGTATTTCACAATGAGTGAAATAATTGTTCTAGTCTACTTTAAATTACTTTTATCAATTAATGTAATAACGTCAAAGCATAATTATTGTATCATTCTCATCAATAAATTGGATTATATGGAAGTGCCTACCTTCTCAATGACTTTGCCTTCTGGGTAGATTTAATTGCAAAGTATTCTGGCCAAATTGAAAATCGAAAAGAAAAATTACAGTCCGCTCCTGAACATTAGGCATTTGTCTACGCATTGAAAGTCAGCAATATATTCTACCATATAACGGTAATTAAGAAAGATGTCAATTTAAATGCATGTTTTTTATGCTTTCTCTGGACAAATCTTTGTAATCCTTTTTTTCCCGCGCTATGACGTATTTTTCCACGCTTGTTTCATCTTTTCTTAAGCCCTTCCCTATATCCCCACACTATTTCATATTTTCTCACACTTGCACAACACGAAAAATATTAATAGAGCAGCAAAAAATATAAAGTAGCCTAGGAAAAAGCAAGGGGCATAGGAAAAAAGAAGGAGGCATGAGGAAATATGAAAAAGTGTGCGAAAATAGGAAGAGGTGTGGGATTATATGAAAAAACGGGGCAAAATATGAAATAGCCGAAGAAAAAAGAAAGGGGAGCGGGGAATATGAAATAGCATGAGCAAATAGGATGCGGCGTGTAAAAATATGAGAAAAGCATTGGAAAGTATGAAGTTCCTCTTTTCCAATCATTTCACATCTCTTTGTGTTGAAATACAACAATATCACTGTTTCTTGAAGATCTGAGCAGATGAAACATCAAAAACATGCATGTAATTTTGAGACCATTCTTAAAGATCGTTACATCGTGAAATGTATTGCTGAACTTCAATGCGTAGACAAATTCCCAGGATCATTGCTTTGCTAAATTTTATACATCATATACATACACGGTTCTTGATCAAGTTTGGTGAATGGGGAAGATTTATAAGAGAATCAAATGTTGAAAGAAACAATCTCACGTAATTTGAGCCCAATCGGTTGCAAGCTAAAAAACGGCCTTATTGGCACCCCTCCTTTGTATAAAAATACACCTATTTTCATTTCTTTTTAAAGAATTATCGAATTCATATACGACGATTCATAGTTTAAAATAAACACTGATTGAAAGTAAGATTACAGTAACAAGAATACAGATAAGCGGAACAAGTAAACGCTGATTCACGAGAGTCAGAGCGACAAGACGGTCTTAGGAGCAGCAAAATCGGATGCAAGTCGCAGCGCAATGATACAGAATAAAAGTAGTTTCACACCACAGAAATAAATTCCATACGATTTTAGTGAATATGATGTCTAAATTAGTTTCAACCAAAGGAGACATTGATAAGATATAAGGTATTATTCTAACACTCCTCCTATTCATGTATACAAAGGTTAGAGAAAAACATTACTCATTCAATCGTTACATTGCTATACACTTCACATGTTTGTCTGCTGTTGACGTTTTGGTAAAAATGTCAGAAACATTTTTTTTCTCTCGGGATGTACATAACAATAATTTTGCACTTTGATTGTCACAGTGAACATCAGTTGTTTCATCGATGTACTTTCCAAAACTCGTTTGTTTTAACAATCTCCAAAAATAAATTGATTCTTTGGTGATGTCCAAAAGCGTCATGTATTCAGCTTCCATTGTGGATGAAGCAACAGATTTTTGCTTCACTGTTTCCCACCTGATCCATTTATTTGCAAAAATTAATTTCTGAATTTGTCTTCTCGCAAGTGATCCAATAATTTATTGTTCCTGAAAGATACCTTAAGATTCTTTTGGCTTAAGTTTAATGAATTTTTCCAGGATTGTTATTGAATTCACTCAATGTACTATCTGCAAATGCTAAGTCTAGACGTGTGAAATTTGATAGATAAATTATTCCACCAATCAACTCTCTATGAGGTATATCCTTTATCTTAATCTGGTCCGCCCTTTTTTCCGTCACGTTTGAGTTTCGGTCTTCCAGGCCTAGACTAGGAAAATGATCTGGAGTCATGAATTGTTCAGGGGTTTTTTTGATGATTACCTCTTCTTCTTCCTCGTCAGCTACTTTCTCGCCCTTGACATTATTTCCTTTTGATAGTGAACTCTGCGTGGGATATTTTTTCTCTTCATTTTCTGTGGAAGTTGCAAAACTGTCAGTATTGTCAAATATGTACGTCAGAATTCAAAGGAAGCTAAGTAACATAATTTATATCGTTATCACAATTATTGGTTTCCAGGTTCAAATTTCCTACAAATATAACATCGCAAATTTTTATTATCGTTTTTGTACGAGCTTCCATTAACAATAAGTTTTTGATTCTTCCGAGTAACCTACCATCACATATTCTTTTTTAATCATCTTTGTGAGCGAAGAGGGCTTAATTTAAGATGGGAAAATCTGAAACCGTTCACCTAGATAGAACTCGTGATTAAAAACACCGTAAATTGACACCTCATTCCACAGGCCCTTCACTCAAATTTTCTATCGGAAATTTAAGTGGGAATCCGCTCAGATGAGTGTTGATTTTCGGGGTTCTGAACATGGCCAGCGGCCTACAACAACATTCCAAACTCAAATAAGAAATTTATCAACTTATAGTTAAAATCATGCAATGGATTTATTCTACTTCTTGCGAAAAAAAGTCAGGAAAATAGAGAGAGAGAGAGAGAATAATTTTTTTCCTCTTTTTTCCTCGCAATAACTGCTGAAGATACTAGGAACAAAATGAAATGCGTAACATTTCTCACCTGTCACTTTTTCTCTTGAAATTTCTCCTGTCATTGTTTATCAATTTTTCTCTCGTATTCTCTGTTGTCGCGATGAGACTACAAGAAAAATATAAGAATGTATAAATATATGAAATTTGCAAAATAAATGCTCACGGCTGGCTTCGCTCGTCAGATTGAGCGCGCCTGCGACGCACGTCATCTGCATCTCGCGTTACGCGCTCGAGAGTGCATTTGCATCTCGTGCTTTTCAGTCGATTTTGTCCACAATGCGAAATTTTCTACATATCAAATGTATTTAATATTTAATGTTGTGCTTTCGTTCTGGACTGCTTATTCATATATTGCAAAATAAAGTACGAAATTTGTTTTTCATGTTTACTTCAATATTTTTTCTATATTTCGCAATAATTTTGATTTGAATTATTTGATTAACGGTAATTCACCTTGATACAAAGATTTGCTTAAAGCATAGCTCAAAGCATACAGGTATTAACTTAAATAATTTTGTGAATAAGTAAAAATACTGATTAAAAAGAGCAAGGACGAAATCAGAGCGGAAGAAGTGTCTATTAGTTTTTTTCATATCTTTTGTCATTTTGCCAAAAATCAAATTTTTTCTATTTCTGATGTTATGTTTTACGATCAAGACAAAATTATAAGTCTTGGTAAAAAATTTCTTTTAAAGAAATTTGAATTTAGTTTTCAAGCAAGTACGCGTCCTATTAAAAAGTGAATTATAAAAAACTTATTTTTTTATCCAAAAAGATTAAATTCCTCCCAACAAAAATGAGTTTTCTGAAATCCTCCAAGCTGAATGGTATAATTTTCTAAAATCAAAAAAATCTTCCAAATAGGAAATACAGATTTTGAACCTGCTAAATACCTTTTTAAATGTTTTTTTTTCTAATTCTACAAAATTGAAAAATTGCTTTAAATTCTTGCAGATTTCTTTTTGAAAATTTTAGAAATCTTTCAAAATATGTAATAATATTTTTAAATATTATGGTAAAATCCGTAAATTCTTCAAAGTTTTATTTTGCAACCTTCAAAAATCTACATTTAAAGTTTGAATTTCGACACTTTTAAAGATTTACAATAGAAAAATCTCAAATTTCAATCATGCATGAATAAAAATTCCTAAATTCAAATAAATTTGATAATCAAAAGTCAAGCCTCCAACAACTTTTAAATGTAAAACTTGGAGATTGCATAATTTTTGTATGTAAGCTTCAAAAACTGAAAACTCCTTAACGTTACAGATTTAAAATTTTAATTTCTAGAATTTTGAAGAGATACAATTAGAAACTTCTAAATTCAAGAGATTTTTAAATAAAGAAGTTTCGAAAGCAAATCACTAAGATCACAGAATTTTATTAATTTTAATAATTTGAAATGAGTAATGCTTTAATTTGAACGATTGGCAATATATATTTCTTCAATTTATAGTATTTCTCATTGAAGATTCTGCAATATATGAAGCGCATCGTAGAAGATGATGATATCCTGAAGGCTTTTATACAGTAGTTTCATTTTTGAGATATAAAATTGAACTTTATTCAATTTTATGAATTTTCCGTGGAAAATTCTTCAATTGTTAAGAGTATAAATGACAAAATTTATTTATTTTTCTTTTATTCCTATAATTTTTACTATGTGTAACATATGTACCTGTATACAAAAAAAGAAACTTTGCAGGAACTTCAAGTAACATTAATCTGTGACTCCATACATAATAGTATACTGTTTTAATGTTTTTTCATGAAGTACCTACAGTTTTAATCAGGTCCTTTCACAGTAACATTTTTAACGCTGCAACTAATAATCAATAAAGCTCAAGTCAGATAAAACTGATGGCCGTGTCGATCTAATATTACGATAATTTTATATTATAAGTCAAACTAAAGGATTTCCATTCAATCGCAATAATTTCAAACGGAAAGATATCAAACTCACGCATTTTGATAAACTGCCGAACTGAATATTATAAAAAAATAAGAGACGAGAGTACGCGAAAAGTGAACATGAACACAGGAGCCTCAATTTGAACAAAGTGAATGAGTGAGTTTGAAGATCATTTTATAATTTAATTAATTAATTGTGTGCGACAGAAATTTGTATCCCTCCCATTTTTCTGTATTTTTTGTTCCTTCATTTAAATGTTTTAGTAGATATTATATTTATGATAAATATTAAAATCCACCTATTTTTGTTCCTTCTTACAGAATTAATAAGTTCCGTAGAGCTAGAACAGACGACTTTGGCGCAATTATTTTCTGAATACGAGCGAAACGGTTACCTGCCTCTTGCCCATGTATTTAGAAATCACGTAACTACAAGGACTACTGCATTCTTACAAATAGGTGACCACACTCTGCTTTGTCCAGATCATGACCCCCCTTTCTTAGCAAGAGGTCATGTCATCTTTGCATGGAGGGGAGATAACAGATCAGTTGATGATGACCGGAGGGGAGATTTTATTGAACCGCTTTGGAAATTATTTCAAGGACTACAACATCAAAGACGTTGGGTATTTGACACGAATCGTAACCATTGGGTAACTCTGAATCAAAATGAATTTGACAAATTGGGATTTGGCCATATTTGGGCACTTGTTGTACTGCAACAATGTACTGCTCGTTCACACAGGCTAAGAACAGGCAATCCAGTAGTTGACGCACGGGCACACCATATTGCATACTTGAGAGCAAATCAGGCAATAGACATATTACAAGCCACTGAAGCTGAAAAGGTATATAGCGGACAAATAACATCCATTTCTGATAGCGCAATATTAATCAGGATAAGATACGAACAGGCCTATAATCTTGTATTCCGCGAAATTGTACGTGAATCTGGATAGCACTTTGGTTATACTTTAAATTTATAGATATAGTTGATATTTTATACTATTCGTAGCTTTAACCCTTTTTACATTTAAAATGTAGCCTATATATAAGCACGTTCAGGCATCACACATTCTTTCACACTTTTAACAACGACTTCAGGACACGTAGTAAATATATTTTTTTCAAATACCTGAATTGGCAGCTGATGTTACATACGATGACTTGATAATTATGAATAATTCATTGGTCTAGAAAAAAATACGGCTTCGCATGCAATATTCTATATACTGTTAATCTTCAGTCCGTTGAAATATGGGGCGTGTCGCGTAAGGTGTACCTGCATTGCGAGAAATAAGAGTCGTCCGAAAACAAGAAGAACTAGTTGTCGAATTTTGCAAAATCAACACAAACCACGTGTCATGTCTGCCTCGTATTAGGCAGAATCTCTGCGGAAACTGAGAGGATTTTGGTTGGTGACTTTGTTTGGTCGTGAATTCGAAATCCGAGATGACGCACCAATCAAACTACTCTTGTAGACATTCCACTCAAAGCGAGAAGATCCTTACAAGTACTCAATGTTAGATACCTATAAAGTCAGAAATGTGTATCAGTGACGCGGAAAACCTGTAAACTTATAGTAATATATTGTCATGAATAATTAAGAATAAAAAACTGAACTATAATATTCCACTCTTCTGGTGTTTTTGTCCAAAATAAACAAGTCCTTTTTCAATTTCGCAATTTTGTAATTTTATTACGCCGTCTGAAAAATTTAGCTCATTATAATAGACTTATTATGGAAATTGTAACATTATCGCACTTTAATTAGGAACATCAATTGCTTCTTTGTGAGCGTTTATTAACAAAGACTTTACTTTGACGCGTGTATCCAGAGATAAATTCGCTTTTTGCCCTTTATTATTTTATTAGATCTTTAATAGCGTTGTTTTGAATTTCCCATTCATGAAAAGTCAATTATGAGTTCTATTGAAGTGCTTGATTTTTAATTTATCCTGTTCAGGAAATTGGTGCCGAGTATACACTTCAGTACCAATTCTGCAAGGATGACAAAATCTGAAACGAATTAAATTATTAATAATAACAATACCAAAAGAGACTTATCAATTACCTCGGGTTCGCAATCTAGGTTTAATTGAATTTTGCTTTTTTTCTAATTTTAGTCCTTGAATGTTAAAATAGTTCTTTATTAAAAATTCTCTGGATATATAGTTCTCTCTAAATCCAAGGTCTACTGTGGCAGTTATTTGTAATGTTTTCATTGTTCATCTCGATTTTGCTTTATATTTTTTCACATCTACTATTTTGGGTAGTAAGTGCAAAAAGCGAGATTGGAAATGCAAAATACTCTCAATAATTCGAAATCTATTCCCCTTAATATTGGGCTGATTAATTTTACCTTTATCGTTTACTTATTCTGCTTTCTTTTTTTTTTATTAATTTTCGGAGCGTCGATCAAGCCCTGCTTTCCATTTATAAAACACACCTAGACTAAAAATCGCTTAGTCATATCACGTATCAACTTTCCTTATTATTTTCTTTGTTCCCTTTTTGGAAAAGATGAGGGTTTTCAACTTACTATGATTCTATACAAAAATAAGACTTAATGTCGTGCAAATTGGTCTGCACAATCTGACACGTCTTCGCGTCTCATTTACGTAGCTCAATTATCCCTTAATCAAATGATTCTTTCAGGCTGAGTTAGCCGGTTGCAAGTTAGTTATTGGATAATCAGAATAGCAATCTATCTTTTTGTGCCCTTATGAATCTGACTGTAAGAATCTCAATGATCCATCCTGGAAATTTCGTTAATTCTAACGATTCATACCATTCCTATTATCGACCTTAAGTTGTACAGGCACTGGGATACTATAATTTTTACACATAAATGAAAAAGAAATAAAATATTTTAAGAGAAAAAATGGTTTGCTTTATTTCGCTGATTAAAATAATATAAAATGATAGAATACAATTACAAATTTTACAAGTTTCAATGTTAACTAATATGCCGAAATTAGAATGAATATAAAGAATGAAAAATTCACAATAGAGTAGATACGTAATCGTTCGATGTATAATTGTATGTACCTCAGTTTAGATGCCAGAAACAAAAAGAGCCCCCGTTATTGAGTGACCGCGATTCTCGATAACTTCGCATCCCTTCTTCCTCTCCTTGATTTCTCCACTAACAAGTCGCCTTTCTTACCCCCGTGAATCGTTAATCCATATGCTAAATCTCACGCGCAGCTTTGCCTCATAGCCTCACGGCCACGGATCGTGTCATGTGCGTAAGTGACGTGTATAACGTGCAAGGTAGGAAGAGAAAGAGAGAAAGAGGTGGAGAAGGGCAGATAGTAAAGGAACATAGAGGGGCAAACTTGCAAGTACAGTCGAACTCGGATTCAACGTTTCCGGATTTACTGATTCCGAGAATTGACACCACGCCGCGTGTAGGCTTGTCAGGAGCTGCGCGGGGTGTGTTCACCGCTTCCGAGAATTGACGCTGCGCCGCAGGTAGGCTTGTCAGGAGCTGCGCTGGGTGTGCAGGGTTCACAATAGGCACGTAAAATTCGGCTGCCAGTGCATGGATTTTTCCATGCACCCAGAGACTCAGCGTGCGGCTGTATTTTAACAATTCAACATCTTCACAGATATTTTAAATAAATTTTTGGTAGCTTATTTTTCTAGCATCTTTCACTATAAAATCCTATGAATTCGCAAATTCGAAATAAACTTTATGATTATCTTATTTCAAGAATCAAAGCTGGTGGGCGATCGCTGTTTTAGTTCCATCATTGTTTTGACGAATTTGATTCGCACTTTTTCGCATCAGATGTTGACGCAAGATATTTAAATGCGTTGTTCATACAATCAAACGCAGATAGGAGTTTCGCACAACGATATAATTTATCATTCTTTCATAGTATATCAATTTTTGGTGAATTAATGCAACTTCATCTATACATCTTAGAATTGGAATGAGTATCACCTAATACATAAAAGAATCAACTATCTTATGAAACTAGAAACTGTAAACACGATGAGTTCGTTCTTCGAGACTGAGAATATTTTACATTATTTGTTTTGTTTAAAAAAATGTACAATCGTGAATGAACTTATTTGTCGATGCTCCTTCCATAACATTTATTTAATTAGCGTTGAAAATACTTAATTCTATTTTTCACAAAGCTCGGTAATTATTCAAGTTAGATCAGATTGTTCTTGATTAATTCTAAACTAGTCTGGATGAGCTCCCAATTGAAAATAGGTTGAAAATCCATACTAATTCATGAACATTATCGAGAATATCTCAAATTAATAATCAATCAGCTTCCCTATCCTTCTTAGTGGCACTATTATTAAAACGATTTTTTAGCGATAGAGCTACCATTCTTGAGCTCCCAAATAAAAATGGGTTGAAAAGGAATATGCTTCGTTCGATCTAGCCGTGACATGTCACGGATAGGTTAGAGCACATTCCTTAGATTGATTAGATTACGTGGCTTGAATGCATCCTCATTCCTTCCCTGAAACCCGTGAGCCTGACGCCAAACGCGGTGTTCCCTTGAACCGTTCAGCGCAGACTGCCAATTCGTGTGATCCTTCGTAATCACGGTGGTCTCGTCGTCCCGGGTTCTCGCATTCCCTTTTTTCAAACCGGTGGCGAACGCACTGAACCTGTTTCACGTAGCGGTACATGTGACCTATATAACTTTTTCGCCCACGAATCGCAAGTCACTCAGTAGCGTATTTATTTTCTCTTTCGCCCACTTTTGAGTGTATTTCATTAATATGAAATAATTATTCTACACAGAAGCGACTCACAGGTATGTCTATGCTTCTTCGTTCAGTTCGTTTGATGAAGCTATTTTTATTTGATATAACATAGAAAAACTCTGTTCTATTACTTTTCGCTCAATAGATACATCTGTATATTTCAAAAATCTGTTTGTTAATGGGATCTCCAATCTCACCTGTAATAGCCAACATCTTTATGGAAAATCTAGAAACTAAAATCTTTAACAAATCCA
>JAABKJ010007415.1:0-20993 GCA_011634705.1 Andricus grossulariae | reverse complement strand
ATATTATATATATTATATTATATAAATAAATATATTCTGAAAGATTTTATAGGATTTGAAATATTTTAGAGTATTTTTAAAGATTCCAAGAAATTTTTAACAGATTTCAATAATTTTCAAGGAATTTCCATCTATATGAATGATTATCAGGAATTTAAATCCAATTTCATGGGGTTTCAAAGAATTTCGGAAGATATGGAACGATTTTATAAGACCTATAAGGTTTTAGAATATTTTTCAAGATTCCAATGAATTTTATTAGATTAATGAGGATTTCAATGATTTTGAGGGATTTTATATGCTCTGAAGGTTTTTAATCAATTTTCCACGAGTTTACGCTATATTATCAGATTTCACGGGATTTTATAGTACGAAGTGTCTTGTCCCGAAATTAAGAATGACAAGTCCCATTCCCTTTTCTAACTTATTTCAAGGTATTTCCAAAGATTTAAAAAAATGTCAAAGATCTGAGGATATTCTGAAAGATTCCAAGAAATTTTTGACAGATATCAATTATTTAAAGGAATTGAACATTTTTTAAAAATATTTTAATGTATTTTAAAGGAATTAAAATATTTTATGGTATTTTAATCTATTTCAATGAATTTGAAGAGCTTTAAAATGTTGCACGGGATTTCGAAAGATTTAAAAAAAGTGTTTAATATTTTACGGAATTTTAAAAGATTCCAAGGAATTTTTTTATATTAATAATTTAAGGCAATTTCAAGGGGTTTAGAATATTTTAGGGAATTTTAAAAGATTTCAAGGAATTTCATAAGATTTTCGTGAATTCAAATAATTTTAAGAAACTTTAAAAGCTCTCAAGGTATTTTAAAAAAAAATGTTCAAGAGTTCAGAAAATATCATCAGATTGCATAGAATTTCACAAGATTTTGTAGTATTTTAATGGATTTCAAAGAATTCATTCACAAGAAGTGAGGGATTTCGTACGGTTCCAAAGATCTCATGAGATTTTGAAACATCTTTCGAAACTCATTTGAATTTTTATTAATTCTTTTTGAATTATTTTCAATTCTCTTGAATTTTTCAAAGTTGCTGAATTCACTTGAATTCCTTTAAATTTACTTAATTTTACTTGATGCAATGAACTTTTTTTATTTTTTAAAAGTATTTCAGGCATTTCATCAAATTCTTTTGAATTTCTTCGAATTTTCCAAATTCATTTCAAACCTATTGAATGAAACGAATTTTTTCATAATTTTGAATTTTTTTATAATTTTGAATTTTTTTCAAATCACTTGAATTTTTTTGTATTTACCTTAAATTTTTATGAATTTCATCGACTTCTCATTTTCTTTACGTTTCTCTAAATTCACTCCAGTTTCACTAGAATCAATGGAATTCTTTAGATTATTCAAATTTTTTATATTTTTCAAATTTTTTATATTTTTCAAATTTTTTCCAATTCATTCGAATTTTTTTCAATTTAACTTTAATATCTTAAAAGACTTATGAATTTATCTTAGATTGGTTGACATTCACCTGGAGTTCTCATCAATTTCATCGAATTCTTTATAATTACTTTTTTTATTCAAAAGAATGATACTCAAATTAATAATGCAAATCGGCCACTTTTAGTCACTTTTTGTTTGAGAAATTATTCTCTTTTGGTCACTTTTTCGGTTTAAATAGATCACTGTGAATAATAAATAAAAAATAAGTCAAAGTAGACACCGTGCGCCTACAAAAAAGGGTTTGAAAGCCTAATACGACGTTAGTTAAATCGTTTAAACCTCCCTCTCCCGTACTTTCCCTCCCCTACTTCCCGTACATTCCCCTTCTTCCCCTCTTATCCTATACTTCCCCTCCCACACGTTTACCCTAGCCTGTCCCCTCTTTTCCCATCATTTCTCCTATTTGTCCTCCATTTATGTCCCCTCACGACCGCTACTTACACTCCCCTTCTTTTTACTAACTCCCCCTACTTCCCCTCCCTAATTTCTCCTTCTTCCCTCCTTTCATTGTCCTTTACTTTCCCCGACATTTCCTCTACTTTCCCTCATTTCCTTTTGTTCTTCTTACCTCCCATCCTCTTATTTCCGAACACTTTCCCTACATTTCCTCCCATACTGACCTACGGCTCCGAAAACCCTAAAAATGTATACATTTAGATAAATTTAAAAATTTACCTGTTATAACCCTGTTATATTGGACAGTTCTTTGTTCGCATAGATAGTTCTAATTTTTCACATTTTTTGTAAAAGTTAGCAAATAATTGCTTAATATTTTTACGCTGTTTTCTTTTCATTTTATAATAAAATTTTATTTTTTCTACATGATGATCTTGTACGTCTCAGTCAAGATCGAGAGGAAGTGTCGGTAGAACCAATCGATTGCAAAGATCTTACTGATCGTTCTTGTCGATTTGACTTGGCAGAGCTCGCTCGTATCGAGAGTGACACGATCGATATCAGCGGACCACCTAATTACGGACACGCGTACTTACGTTCCACACGTGACAATAATTAACGATACTATGTTACCCCTAATATCTGATTTAAATCAGCACACCTGGACGGCCTCCTTTTATCTTTCTCAAAAAAAAATTAAGAATCTCTGTCTGTAATTCTCGAGAATCCCAGTTTGCATGTCGGTGCTGTAATAAACATTCGGTGCATTAATTTTCATTAAGAATCTTCACCTTACATCTGCGGATGCTATTCAAAGTTGGAGAGTTTCTGATTTAAATTTGCGGCTTTATATATTTTAGTTATTATTTTTAGGCTATAATACTGAATTTTTTCATAGATTTAATTAGAAATTTTGAAAATTGAATCTAAAAAAATTAATAGAAAACCTTATTCGAATTGAGAAACATTTGTGCTTTTTAAATACTTTTACCGGGTTGAAAACTATTATCAAGGTTCCCAATTATCAACAATTTTAAGTTATTTTAGCGTTTTACACAACAAGTTTTATTCAACAATTCACGTTTTTCGGTTTTGTTCTAAAGATATTTTTATTATTTTTTATTCATATACTGAAATATTTTATAATAATGATATTGAATGAAATTATTAATAATAAAATTATTGTTATATGTAATTGTTAATAATAGTAATTTTTTACATAGACAGTCAAACCGTTGTATTTTTGTTAAAAAAATACCAATTTCCGTAAAATATACGGACTAATTTATCTTCTAGAAATTTTTCTATTTATGTTATTATTCAATATTTATATAAGCTTGAACAGTTTCGGATTGCGTTAGCGTTTTTTGACGGAAATTGAAATTTTTGTGAAAAAATCATTAGATTTCAAAGAATATTAATAACTTTTAATGTCACGCTGTTGTTTTACACACAAAAAATGGTACTTGAAAACAAAAATTGTTATAATTTGAACAAGATTAGAATCTTTCAACAATTTTGGATATGTTAATATTTTTTGTCAAAAATAGCTATTTTTAATTTTCTAAAATTATATTTCAAAGATTTCAGTCATCAAATTCATAATTTTTGTACAACTTAATTTTAGTTTTTGTTTCCATTTTATGCCGGAAATTGGTACATTCAATAAAAAATTATTGGATTTCCAAGAAGATAACAAATTATTTAGCAATTTTAGGTTATGCTTGCATTTTTAAAATAGGGTTTAAAATCTAAAACAATTTTTTGTTATGTTATATTCGTGTTTTTCGTGAAAATTAGTATTTTTAATTGCAAAGAATCATAAGATTTTTCAGATTATCAAAGAAGATAACAAATTTTTGAACAATTTTAGTTTATGCTTGCATTTTGAAAAAAGGACTGACAATCTTAATTAATTTCATGTCATATTGCGATAGTATTTTTTGTCGAAAATTGTCAATGTTAATAAAAAATTAATATATTTTGAAGATTATTTACCACATTTGAACCACAATAGGGGTTGTTAGCGCTTCTCATTGGAAATCGATTATTTTAAAGAAAAATCATTTGACTTCAAAATTAAAACTTAAAATTTTGAACAACCTTAGGTTATGTCAATGTTTTTCGTCGGAAATCTGTATTTTTGAACATAAATACAAGGGAAATATTTTATTTATTTCTCTAACATATAAGACTATTTAGCAGAAAAAGATACATTTGTAGTATTAGCACAACATTTATTAATTTTTATTATATCTACAATTGCTAAATACTATTCGGACAAATTGTCAAAAAAAAGAGAAAGCTATAATTTATTCATTTAGTTCGAATTCTTTGAAATTTTCAAATATTTTAATTCATTTAACTGATAAATTTTAAGGGAGAAAATTTTCACAACCTTAATTTTTTGACTGAAATAGCTGTAAAAAACAGGAAAATACGATTTTTGCAAACAAAATAAATTTCGTCAAAAAGTGGACTTCAATTATAAAAAATATGGTTCTTGTTTTTCTATTGTTTTACATAATTGATAATATGAAATACAAAAATTTTGTATTTATATCAATATAATATTTTAATTTTAAAATTGGGTAAGACAAAAAAAGTCATATTCGCGTGCGTAGCTTTTGTGTTCGTTTTCTACTCTTTTTTTTTAAATATATTAGAAAATGTTGTCATTTGCTTTTTTGTACTTGCCTGTGACATTTAATCTACTTCCTATTATCAGAATAAATGAGCCGTAACATTAGATAAGATTATATAATCTTATTAGAAAGTGAACGTACTTTCCATACTTGATAACAAAATGAAGAGTCAATAGGAACTAGAGCGTGGTGAATACGCCCTCTAAGCATATGAATTTGTTGTTTACGTATATAGAATGCTGAGCCATGTGGTTGCCCATCCTTGGTGGTCTCATGCATTTAGACGCGGACGAACCGCAGGCGGATAAAAAAACACATATCACGATTACGAGCATGAGAATTGTACTTTTAGAGATAGAGCCCAGCTTCCGTTTCCGTATTGACGATTTCCTTACCACGCTCTACATTAGAATTTGTCAAAAGTGACTCATTTGAATTCAATTTGGACTGATTCAAATAATGCGGGTTCGACTGATAAGTCAGTCAAAAGTGACTTTTCAGTTTCCATATCAATCGAGGTATTAATCAATTTGACTCACTGATGAAATGATTCATTTAAAAGTATCCAGTCTGTTGAATTTTCAACAACATAGTTCAATTTTCAACAAAGGAGATGAATTTTCAACTAAAGTAATGAATCACTAACAACAAGAATGAATTTTTAACAAAGCAGTTCAACTTTCAACAAAGTAGTTAAGTTTAAAAAAATGCATTTTTAGCCAAGAAGATCCATTTCCTACTAATCAAGACGAGTTTTTAACCAAAAATGGAATAGCTGAATTGTAAATAAACAAAATTATTTTTTAATAAAAAAACCTATTGACTCAAAATCAGTGATTTCAAATGACTGTTGATTCTTTCTGCAATATTGACTGATTTTGTTGTTAAAAGGACTGTTTTGTCAGTAAAATTTATTGATGTTTCACTCTAATCATGCTTAAATAATTTAATCAGTCAAATCTAGAGTCTATTCAACGCGAGAAAGAGAGATTTTTCCCTTCTTTATCGTAAACCTGAAGTCTGAACATTTTTAACCTTTTAAAAAGAGATAAATATATTTCAAACTATTATGATGTTCATAGTGACAATGATACCAATAAATAAACAAATAAATTGCTTTGATTACATTCATGCCAGAAAAGAATTCATATATCAAATAACATCAATAATCCCATCCCATCGCATAATAAATATATTGGATAATAAATAAAACACCTTTTTATAATTTTATAAGTCTCCAATCGGCAAGAAATGAAGCGAAAATACGAAAGTACGCAAAGATAAAGGTGGTCGTAAATTAAAAACAGACCGAAAACACGTTATTTTCAAAAATGAGTCTCTTCTGCTATTTATCGAAGCATTGATTAGCATAATCAAGCAGTTTATTACTCTCATATTCTTCCCTCACGCAAACTTGCAGACTTTAAAATACTCCACATACACAAAAAACAAGTTTTGTGTGTATTTTGTACGTGTGAAGCGGATAACATTCCGATTGCGTGCCGTAGTTAAAGTCAGTCGGGCGTAATTAAAATTGAAGAATACGATAGAAAAATGGTGAAATTTCACATATAAAATTCCGAGGATGTGAGTCGAATAAATAACCGAAGTTTTTTCGAAGGCACTCTCTGAATTTGAATTGGTGAAATTTGACTGATTGTCAGTTAAATTATGCAAATTGCTGTAGCTAGAATTCACTTAATGACAGTTAGTAAATATATACTAATTCAATTAGTAATTTTCGCTACACGCATGCGCCATGTCCAAATGAAAAAAATTATTTACTTATTTCTTTTTGAATAGTGTAACTTCATAATTATATGAATAGGGGTTGTACATAAATTACGTGAAGTCTTTTGGTTGGTAAAGGGGGGGGGGGGAGAGTTGAACGATTTTTCTCTGCTTTTTTACATCGGGGGGTGGTAGGTGAATGGTCAAAATCATTTCTTACGCAAGATATTTTCAAGTCTACAGCTGTTTCTCAGCGCATTTTAGTGCTTACCGTAGTACCTAGTACGTTGAATGTAAAGAGAAATATTACTTTTTTAATAATTTTAATATTGTTATTAATAATTTACCTAATAATATTCATAGAATCCGATAACATAAATTCTGTTAATTAAATGAACGTGGAACCTATATTAAATTAACCTAAAATGTTTATTTAAACTATAATATTTTAGTATATAAATTATCGAAATTCCTACTTATTTATCATAGGCTTCATAGTCTTTCCCCTTTTTCTCGTCTTTCCACTTAATTGAGAACTGAGTTAATAGAACCCAATAAGAATGTAAGAATACTTTGGATTAAAACTTAATTTTTTCGGTTGAAACGCTTACTATTAAATTTTATGTTATAAATGTATCTACTTTGGTGGAAACTTCATTTATTCTGCTGAAAATTCAAAGATTTTCTTAAAAATTAATCACTTTGTGTTGAAATTCCATCCTTTTTAGTTGAAAATTTAACTGCATTGTTAAAAATTCGTCTCTTTGGCTTGAAAATTCAACAATTTAATTTAATTTTTTTTCTTTATTGACTAAAAAATGTTCTTTGGGTTGAAAATTCGTTTTTCTGGTTTAAGAATAATCTCTTTGTGCAAAAAGTTCATCTTTTTTTATTCAAAATGCAAATCTGTTTCGGTTAAAAATTCATTTTTTTTTATTAAAAGATTCTTCATTTTAGTTCAACATTCATTGTTTTAGTTGAAAGCAAATTATTTTAGTTAACAGTTCATTCCTTTACTTGAATTTTTTTTTAAACGGAAGATTTAACTATTGCAAGTTTTTGGTTGAAAATGTAACTTTTTGTTTGAAAATTAATCTGCTTTTCATGAGGATTCAAGTTATTTCTAAAAAATTGGTCTTTTTTAGTTAAATTCAAATGTTTTTTATTTAAAAGTAAATTTTCTTTTTCCTTAAATATCAACTTTTACATTTTTCGTTGAAAATTCATCTTTCTAGTTTGAAAACTCAAGTCCTTGGTTAAAAGTTCCACCACTTTTTTGAAAAATAGTTATTTTGGTTAAAGATTAAAAATTTTAGATGAACAATCAACTTTTTTCTAGAAAATTCGATTTTTTTATTAAAAATCAATTTTTAAATTGAAAATTGATTTTATTCATTGGAAATTAATTTTTCTGAATACAGATGTAACTATTCCATTTTTTGATAAAAATTCATGAATAAAAAATATTTGAAATTTCAACCTAAAAAAATGATCATTTTAAATCAAAAACAGTTGAATTGAATAAGAAAAAGACAATTTAATAGATTTTTAAGATATATTTTCTACCAATAAAAACACATTTCTAACAAAATACATGAAATTTCCCACCATATACTTGAGTTTCCACCTAAGAAAGGTCAATTTTCAACAAAAAATGATTTTACATTTAAAACAAAATCGTTTGATATTTCAACCAAAAAAAATTATAATTAAAATTTAAAAAAAACAGTAGAATTCAACCATAAAACTAATATTCAACAAAATAGTTGAATCCTGAACCAAATAGTTTACTTTTTGACTAAAAAAGTTCAATTTTCAATAAGAAATGGAACCCGAATTTCAGTTCAAAAAAGAATTCCTCAAAATAATTAGATTTTCAAAAAAATAATCCAATTATGACTTAACAAAAAAGAGGAATACTTTTGAACCAAGAAGGTTTATTTTCTACCAATAGAGACGAATGTATTTAATCATTTCGAATAATATAAAAATTAGAAAGAGGAGAACCTGATGTTTCCAAAACTGCAAAAAACGAAAAATTGATTTTTTGTCGCTTAGGTACCTTTCCTCGCGGCAGGTCACATATATCTAAAATAGTTAATTTAATTTAATTAATAGTTAATCCTGTGTACGTGTTTATGAAATGAAATTCAAATATATAATTTTTTCTTCTGTTTTGCTCCTAATTAATGATTATCCACTATAGGTTGTATGGAGGTTTCCCCTATCCTATAATTGTTTTCTGTATAATGATTTTCAATTATGAATTTGCTACCAACCATGGAATCTTTTGCCTCTTGCAATCTCGTGCAATCTTGCAACACTACCACTTATTGTACACCAAAAATCCGAGCAATTAACCCCTCGCTCTCGTTGGGAATTGGAATGAAACTAGACTTGCATATTGTAATTTGTCACGACAGGACGTAAATTCTCGCGAGGATACGAAGCTTAAACAAGAACCTGATGACGAAGTTTATGCGTCGATTAGACGGTGGAAGTATAACTGTTGACAGGGTGCAAGTAGAGTCACATAATTATCTACGTACTCGCCCCTTGCCATTTTAATTAATGTTAATTGAACGCTGCTTTAGTCCGTTACCCTAATGTGACACTCGCATGCGTGCGTAATTATGCTTCGATCTGAGCCAACGAACCTGCCGTTCGCTGAATTCCTTTTAATCTTACATATTTAAGCATGTGCGCACATAATTACGTGTAATTTCACTCGATTGAAACTCAGTCGGAAATGAAGGATATGCTGCTCTGGCGCACAAATTTACTTCCTCGCATATCTTCCAGTTCTACAACAGATTCCTCATCGATCACTTCTTCCCATCAACAAAAATTCATTAGGGTTAGTACAAAGAAGAAAAATATTTTTTGAATCAAATAGAGCATATACAATGTCTACATATTACGCGACGCTATTTTTAATGGGTTTTGACTCACTTCTCCCCTTGTAGAAAATTAATCTTCTTGGTTTCAAAATAAGCTTTTCGGCCAAAGTGCATCTACTTGGTGAAAAGTTAAACTACTTTGTTATAAATTTATTTTTCTTCGTTAACGATTCATCTCTTTTCTCATTTTTGGTTGAAAATTTACCTTTTTTAGTTGAAAATTCATGTATTTCATTGATAATTCATCATTCTCTGTAGAAAATTAATCTTCTAGCAATTTTCTAGCTCAATTTGATACTTAGGCATTTTTATGATATTTCTAGTGAAAATTGGAAAATAAATTATATTAAATTAAATTTCAATAGATTTCTAGCAATTTCAAAAATTTCAGGGGGTTTCAAGGAATTTCATGGAATTTCACAAAATTGAAGCATTTCAAAAATTTCTAGGGATTTGAAAGGATTCTTAAGGATTTCAAGAGGTATACAATTTTTTAAAGGACTTCAAATAATTATGTAGGATTTCCAAAGATTTCAAGGGAGTTCTATTGACCTTTTAAAAATTAATTTTAAATCTTTTTATTATTTATTAAATTATTAAATTATTATTAAATCTTATTTAATTAATCTTTGAAGATTTCAAGGGATTTTAAAGATTTTTAGAAATTTGGTCGGTTTTTAAAGAGAACTTTAATGAATAAGTTTAATTAAAATTCTATTCAAGAGTTTTCAAATAATTTATACTTTTTTGATTGATTTTGAGGTTTTTTAAAGCTTTCAAAAGATTTTAAGGCATTCTAAAGGATTTCAAGAGATATAAAAAATATCACGGGAATTCAAAGAATTTTGTACGATATCCAAATATTTCAAAGGAATTCTAGAGATCTTTGGAAAATGAAATGAATTTCAAGGCATTTCTAGCGATTTCAAATATTTCAAGGGATATTAAAGATTTGTAAGGATTTGATCGTTTTTTAAAGACAACTTTAATGAATAAGATGTTTTAATTTTTTCCGGTATCGGAAAAGGCCTTCACTACAATAATATTTTAATGAATAAGTTTAATTTAAATTATAATGAAGAGCTTCGAAATGATTTATCCTTTCTTAATTGATTTTGAGGTTTTTTAAAGTTTTCACGAGATTTTAAGAGATTCTAAATGATTTCAAGAGATATAAAAAATATCACGGGATTTCAAAGAACTTTGTACGACTTCCAAATATTACAAAGGATTTCTGGGGATCTTCGTAAAATAAATCAAATTTTAAGGCATTTCTAGCGTTGTCAAAGATTTCAAGGGATTTTAAAGATTTTCAGGGATTTTATCGGTTTTTAAAGACAATTTGAATGCATAAGTTTAATTGAAATTATATTGAAGAGCTTTCAAATTATTTATACTTTTTTAATTGATTTCAAGGTTTTTTAAAGCTTTCAAAAGATTTTAAGGGATTCTAAAGGATTTCAAGAGATATCAAAAATATCACGGGATTTCAAAGAATTTTGTACGATTTCCAAATGTTACAAAGGATTTCTGGGGATGTTCGGAAAATAAATCAAATTTTAAGGCATTTCTAGGGATTTCAAAGATTCCAAGGGATTTTAAAGCATTTCACAAGATTCAAAGATTTTATTAAATCACCAAAGATTTCAAGGGATTTTTAATATTTTTAGGGATTAGATCGGTTTTTAAAGACCGCTTTAATGAATAAGTTTAATTGAAATTATATTTAAGAGCTTTCAAATGATTTATACTTTTTAAATTAATTTTGATGTTTCTTAAAGCTTTCAAAAGGTTTTAGGGGATTCGAAAGGATTTCAAGAGATATCAAAAATATCACGGGATTTCAAAAAATGTTGTACTATTTCCTAATATTACAAAGGATTACTAGGAATCTTTGGAAAACAAATCAAATGTCAAGGCATTTCTAGCGATTTCAAGGGATTTTAAAGCATTTCATAAAATTCAAAGATTTTATTAAATTTGTGGCATTCTAAATGGATTTTTAAGTTTTCCAAATATTTCAAGGCATTTCAGGCAATTCTAAGAAATTTAAAGAGATATACAAAATTTAAAATGATTTGAAAAAATGTTGTAGGACATCAGAAAATTTAAGGGCATTTCTAGTGAACTTTAGTAAATAAATGAAATTTCGAGGTGTTCCTATCGATTTAAAAGATTTCAAGGGATTTTAAGGATTTCTAGGGAGATTAAGATTTATATGACCTCTAATTATTTTAAAGATTTTAGGAAAATTTACACATTTAATGAATTTAAACAGATTTTAACCGATTTCAAAGATTTTATTATTATTATCATACCACTAAGCCATATCCCTTTCGGGGTAACCGTGACTCACTCGGTTTTAGCCCGGGATCAAGGAGTTCATATGAGAAAAGTGATGCTGGAAGTTGTACAAGGCGGTATAAGGGTGGGGTATTATAGATTTTGAGAATTATCCAGAATTCCCATGTTGTTTATTTAAATAACACGTTTGTTCCGCAAGACTGCTCCGACCCAGTTCGCTGATCAACCTCTCTAGCAAGCACCCCAGGCGACCAACAGCACAAAGTCATTATGTAAAGCTCTCCACTCGGACCCATTAGTATCAAAGGTCTTTCGTTTCAGGCGACATAATGGATACAAAAATGTTTCCAATGGTATCAAGGGATTTCAAGAGATTTCAAAAGGTTGCCCTATGGATTTCAATTGAATTTTAAGAGATGTTAAAGATATCAAGTGAATTCACAAGTTTTTTCTTTGTAAAGTTTATTTGTGTAGAATCGCTGTTTCTGTGTATTTTGATATGAGACTATGGGTGGTCTAAAATAAATCATTCCTTTTTGGTTTCTCCACTTTTTACCTTGTTTCCTTCAATATTTTTGTGTTATTTATTTCAATGCTGATTATCCTATCCTAGAATTGTTTTCCATATAATGATTTTCTACAATGAATTTCCTATAATCCATGGCAACTTTTGAAATTTCATGCAATCTTGAGATCTTGCAATCTAGTGTGCACCAAAGATCCAAATAATTATCCCCTTGATTGCTGGTAATTATTAAATTTGATAGATGAGACATAAAATGTAAATAGAAACAGAAACATCTGCAAGACTTTTTACTGAATTTCCCTACTTTAATCTAGAAAGAAAGAAAAGAAGGTGGGAGAAGAGACGGACAAATACGAGAGATGTGGGCACGAGGTAAAAAAGGGTTGTCGGGGATGAAAGAGGGTGCACATATGTGTGCATGCAAAGATGCGTACTGTTCGCGCGAGTCGGAATACTGCACTCTCACCAGGGCGGTGCACTCTGTGCATCGATCTCGTAGCCTAGCTACCCCCTTTTTTTCTCGCTCCTACATACTCGGCTCCGTGCACTTATATGCGTAGACAGGCAGGTATAACGGCCCCCCTTACGCATAAGGGGTTGAAAAAGTAGGATTTTCATCGGACTACGTAGGCTTCCAACTGCAAAAGCTTGCAGAAAGATAAAAGAAAACTCGCTGAGCGAGAGACGAAGAAAACTAGGGATGCAAAGACGAAAAGTGCGTGAACGCGTTTGCACAAGTGGTGCAGGAGAGTCACGAGGGAGGTCTCATTAAAATAAAAAAAGCGGCGCATACGCACCCACCTTAATCACGCTTCAATCTATAAAACTTGGTTCGTGGATCGAGATATCTGCCCCAGATTTCAGGGATTAAAGTTGCACATTTTACATTTGTTTATAAATAACTACCAGTTTTTCAATTTCTGCATAAAAATTAGTTTGAATAGAAAAATAAAAAATTTTCAATAAGAATTCATTCCTTAAAAGTTTGTGAACACTTGAGTTCGAGCTTGATTTAGATTTTAGGCATTTTTTCGACATTTCTGGAAATCATTTCAAATGTTTTCAAATCTTTGGTAATTTTCCTCGAAAAATAATTCTTTGAAATAAAAAATCATACTAATGTTCTTGAAACCTTTAAAAATCCTTAGAAAGCTTATAAATTTTTATCGAAATCTTTAAAATCTGCGTTTTGTTTCAAATTTTATTAAATTTTGAATTGTCAATTAATCTTTTCAAAACTTCTAAACTTTCGAAATATCTTCTAGAGTGATAAAAATTTTTTATACAAATTCTCGAAAATTGTGAAAAGTCAAAAACATTGCCTTGAAACCTTGCAGAATCTTTTTTGACAATTTCATCAATCTTTTTCAAAAGTCTCTTGAAATTAATTTTTCAATGTAAAAAATCATTTTTAAACTTTCCCAGAAATCTTGAGAAATGTTTTTTCTTTTCTGGAAATCCTTAAAAACTCTTAACAAACATCTGGATTTTTGTCGAAATATGTCACGGTGTGCCTGGACGAACTTTAAATGGGGTGGACAAGAGAGGTCTTATGTTTTTTTTGGTATCGTTCTAGAACGCTTCAGAAACAATTTCCAAGAAAAATTAAAATCATTCTTAGAGCCGTTTTTTATTTTTTCTAGCTATTTGTAATGTCAATATTCAAGTAATTGGAAGAAAAGGATTTATTTTCAAAATAAGTTATGTTTAAAGTACCAAAATGATATTTATTATTCTGTTTAATATAAATCTTGTACAATAAGTGTATTTTTACATCATTTTTAATGTATCTAAATTTACACTAACGTAACAAACTACGTTTTTACGACAACAAAAAAACAGCTCAAACTTTTAGAACTCAAAAAATAATAGCAATGAACTTTAAACATAACTCATATAAAAAATAAATCCTTTTTTCAAATTACTTAAAGAATTGACATTAAAAAAAGCAAAAATGAAAAAAGGCTCTGAGAATGATTTAAATGTTTCTTGGAAATTGTTTCTAAAGCATTTTAGAAAGAAACCCAAAAATTATATAAGACCTTTCTCGTCACCCCCATTTAAAGTTCATTCTGGCACACCGTGCTCTAAAAATCTACATCTTGTTTTGAATTTTTTGAAATATTTTTAAATTTTTAATTATTTTTGAGTCCTTAACCAAAACGAATAATTTTCTACCAAAAAAGACGATTGTTTCACAAAGAGTTGAATTTTCAACTAAAAACAGAATAACTAAGTTTTCAGTTTAAAACTAAATTTTGAATAAAAAAAAAAAAAACTTCTGTTAAAATAGGGAAATTTTCCTTTGAATCTTGCAGATTCTTTTTTGACATTTTTGGAATTCTTATAAAATATGTCGACGTCTTTGTAAATATTCTTTAAAAATTAATATTTAAAATAAAAATCATTTTTAATTTTTTCAGGAATCTAATGACAATTTTTTTATTTTCTAGAAACCTTTTAAAATTATATCAAAAAAGCTTTTTGAAATAGTTTTGTATCTTTTGCAAACATGTAAACCTTCTGAATACCTTTTAAAATTAGTAGAATTGTTTCAAATTTTTTTTAAATCTGCTAGACAATTGTATTAAAATCTGCCACATTTTTTTCGGAATTTTTGAAAGTCTTTTCAAATGTTCTCTAAGAATTAATTTTTGCTAACAAAAAATCATTTCAAATTTTTCCAAGGAATTTTAGATTTTTTTACATTCTCATACCTTTCAATGTTCTTAAAAAGCTTCCCTTTTCAAAACTTTTAAAAATCTTCTTTTTGTTTAACATTCATTTAAATCTTATCAAGGTTTAAATTGTTTTAAAACTTCTAAATCTTTTGAAAAAATAAAAAAAAATTTATTAAATTTTCAAATTTATTAAATCTGTACAACTTAAAATGAATTTATAAAAATAAAACATAAATCTTTTTAAAAAGTTTCTCAATTTTTTCGAATTCTTTGAAATAGGTTTTTTCCTCATAATTTAATTTTTCCCTTCTCTTTAAAAGTATACAAAATTTTACAAATTATAGTGTGGTAGCAAAGTGTTAAAAGCAGTATATTATTTACTATCTCTCTTGATTAAAACATTAAATCGAGTGCGTTTGTTTTTGCTTTCTAGAAATCTTAACGTACTAAAGCTTTTCATTTAAAATCTGGTACTGAATTATACCATTTTTAAAAAAAAATAGTTGCCTGTAGAAGCGATCTATGTATCATAAATATAAACTATTGTTTTTACACACTCCCAACCAAGCGAGACGCTTTTGACTATCAAAGAATCGTAATTCCTGAGCTCATAATGCGCGTTTGTTCGCTTGTCAGGGTCACTTTTGCATTGCGATTATCGATAGTTACACCAAGTGAAGCCTAAACTCACTTCATAGAAGGTAAGGGATTTAATTCGCTGATAAATGTTTCTTGGGCGTTACTAACGCGTCAATAAACACGAGATATTCGTAACCGACTCTAGAAGCGACATGCGTGTAAGCAAACAAGGTAAATCGGAAAGAGGGAAAAAATCTATGTCTCCATTCTACATCTTTCACATTCCTGAGGTTTTAATAGCTTCCGCAATCAGACACTCACACGTGAGGTATACAGACTTTCAATTTTGAGTGTTATTTGAAAAATAAATAAAATTAAGAACTAAAAACTAGTAAAAGTAAGCGCTGCGCCCACAAAAAAGGGTTTCGTACCTTATTAAGATGATAATTAAGTCGTTCAAATCTCTTCCGCCCATGGGTTTCCTCCCATTCACCCCCTTCTTTCGCCTACATCCCCTTCCCTCCCATAATTCCCCTCCCCTCACTTTTTTAATCCGTCCGATCACTTCCTCTCACTCTGCCTACTGCTCCTCTTCTCACTTCCACTCACCTATCCTAGGTACCATCCCCACAGTTCCCCTGCTTACCCTCCCGATTACATCCCCTCACTCAACATACCTCCTACTTCCACTCTCCTACGTATACTCCCTTACTTCCCCCTCCCAACTCTTCCCTTTACTCCCCCTATTTCCTTTAACCTCACTTATCCTTCTTGCCTTCTCCTCACCACCCCTCACTTCCTCTTATTACCTCCCCTCAGGTCTTCTTCTTTTACTTTCCCTCCTCATCATTCCCCTCACTTCCCCTACTTACTTCTGCTTCTGCTTCTCATCTACCTTAATCTGCTCCTTGCTTAATCTTCTCTCCTTGAATTGTTAAAATTCGTAGAAATCCCTTGAAAGAAAATTTATCTTACTCCGCGAAGTCCCTGAAATCCCTCACATATAAATTAAATTAAACTTATTCCTTACATTTTTCTATCAAAAAAGTTGAAATCTTTTGAAATATTTGAAATCCTTACAATCTTGTAAAATTCCTTGAAATTCCTTGCAATCTTTGAAAATCCTACAAAATTATTTGAAATCTCTGATATCTTTGAAAAACGTAAAAATCTCTTGAAATGTTTCGAAATTCCTTCAAATCCGTAGAAATATTCTTAATCCCTTGAAATCTAATGAAATCTTTTTAAATTATTTGAAATATTTATGAATGCCAGAGAATCCTTTTAAAAGCCTTAACATCCATGTAAGTCCCTCGAAGCTTATTTATTGACGTACTCTAAAAAAGACTGTTTAAATCTCTATAAATCTCCGAAATCCCTTAGTCTTGCGATATTCCTTGAAATACCCTAAAATCCCTTGAAATCTTTTAAATCGCTAGGAGTCACTTTAAGTTAAATTAAATTAAATTTATTTTCCAAAGTTCACTAGAAAGGTCTTAAAATCTTTGGAAACTATTTGTTTATATTATAATTATTTCTTGCATAAATTATCTGAAATACCTTGCCATTTTTTTAATCTCCTGAAATCCTTTGAAATTCCTTAAAATCGCTGGAAATGTTTGGAAATCTTTAAAATCCTCTCAACTCCCTTGAAATGTTTCGAACCGATGAAATCTTTTTAAATTAGTTGAAATATTTGAAAACCCCTTAAAATCCTTTTAAAAACCTTAAACTCTGTGGAACTTCCTTGAAATACTTGAAATATATGGTCAAATCTTTGAAATCCTCTGAAATCCCAAAGAATCTGATAAAGCCCCTTGAAACATTATTCATCCGTTAAAATCCATTCAAATCTATTAAAAACCCTTGATATCTTTTGAAACCCTCTGACATCCTTTAGAAACTCTCCAGTATTTTTAATCCCTTAAAATCCATGAAAATTCCTAATAATCTTGTTAAATCTTTCAATTTCTTTTGGAATCGTATGCAATTTTTTGGAAACCCTGAAAAAATTTTAAATCTCGTTAAATTTTTTGGGATTAAAAAACCTTAAACTCTTTGAAATTCTTTGAAATTCCTTAAAAATAATATCGTCTATATCTTGTGAAATCCCTGGTAATCCTAGAAATATCGAGTAAAATCCCGTAAGTCATCTTGAAATCGGTAATATCTTTCAAAATTTCTATAAAAACGACGAAATCTTTGACATCATCTGAAATCCCGTAAAATCCTGTAAAATCTTATAAAATAATTCAGTTTTTAATCAGTTTTATTTGAAATGATTTCGAGTTTGAAAAGCTTAAGTTTTAATTTTTGATTTTTTTTCTGGATTAAAAGAGGACATTTTTTATGCTCAACATTTTTATTGAGTTGGTAGGGAAAATTTTTTGGGATTTATTTCTTTCTGAATTGGAGATGGGAGTTCTTTTTAGCTTAAAAATGTTGTTATTGATTATTTTCAACATTTTTCTTATGGTGAAAGAAAAGAATTGTTTATTTTTAACCTTTTTCCGAATCGGAAGTGGTAAATTTTTTATTTAAAAAAATTTCAATTAATTAAAAGGAAGGAAATTTTAGTACTTACTTTGTTTCTGCGCTGAAATAGAGGATTTATATTTTCAATTTATTTCGGAATGGGAATAGAGGAAGTTAAAAGTTTTGATATTTGTATTAAATTCATGGGGGAAAAATGGTGTAATTTAAAAAGTTTTCTTAAATATAATCTGTTACATTTACATGACAGTAAAAGTAAAGTAAAGACAATAGTAGTGAGCCACTTATAACTAATATATTAAAATCTGTATAAAAGCTGATATCCTAGAAGAATTTCTCTCATTTATCTACTTCCCTATTTAGAAAAATTTTAATTTTTAAAAATTCTGTAATTTAAAAAGTTTTCTTCAGTATAATCTGTCACATTTACATGACAGGAGAAGTAAAGTAAAGACAATAATAGTGTATTCTAGAAGAATTTATCTCACTTATCTGTCTTTTTATTTGACGTGACACCTCCCCCCGTAGTTCGAGCAAGGGTTAGAAATTCATTCTTTTTGAATACTTTTATATCCTAACACCGAATTCTCTTACCTAGCAGCCCCTTGCGTAGGTTTTTCGCACTTTTGCGATCCCTACCCTACCCTAAGAATAACCCCACTGCACTATCGTGCGATCCATATCTAGGAGGAGACCGACCAACACACATTAGGCTCGTCGGTGAGCCTTCCAAGTTACCCTTCACCCCCGAGGCCCTTGGAGGTTCTCTTCTAAACCAGGGGTGGGTAGATAGGTACGTAGTGTAATGCTGCAGTGAAGCGTGAATTGCAACCCCTATACGCACCGAGGAAAAGGGTCGCTGGGTGGTCTAGATTTTTTTTAAGTGCCTATGGCTTTACGGGGTAAAACCACGTCGTCGAGTCGTAATCGAGATACAACCATGTGGGTGGTACCACTAGAATCTAAATTGCTCAAAATAGACGAGGCGTGATATAAAAAGTTTCCCACTTTGCTCTGCGAAAAAAAAAATCTCGTCAACGCACCCACTCTTAATGCGAGGGGAAACCGCGAACAACAATCTAGGGACTTCTGCGATTTCTCCGTTTATAGACTCTTGACTTATGTAGTAGATTGTTAATATTTGTAAAAACACACTTGCGCGATTAAAAACATGTTTTTCACTTTTGAAGTATACTTCCCTTAGGCAGCTATTTTCAGTACTATAATTAAAATAGTAGCTTATGAAATGGTGCCTTGAGTTTATAAATTAAATACAATCATCCTGAAATACAAAAATAATTATTTCAGTAAACCAGGAAAAAAAATCCGGAAATCAGGGAAAAGTCAGGGGATTTTCTTATTCAGTGAAAGTGAGAGATATTGACACAAAAAGTACAAAAGTCAGGAAATCCCTGTAAGATGCACTTTAAGTAACTACCGAGAGTAATCAGGGCTACCACACAGACACTTTTCGTGACTTTTTTCTCAAATTACCGTTTAGTCACTTTTTTTAGATGAAATCACTATAGTCCCCTTTTTAAATGAAAATATCACTTTAGTAACATTTCTTCCAAAGGATTTAAAATATTCTAGGGTATTTCCAAAGATTCCAAGAAATTTGTGATAGATTTCAATAACTTGAAGGTATTCCAACGATTTTCAAAGATTTTAGGGTATTTTTAAAACTTCCCAGGATTTTTGGGTATTTAAAAAACTTCCCAGGATTTTTGGGTATTTAAAAAAATTCTAAAGCATATTCAAGAGATTAACAAATTTTCAAGAAATTTCTATGGATTTGAATTATCTAATGTTTTAAACAAATTTGTATAGGGTTTTTAAAGGATTTACTAAAATTTCGAAAAATATGAAAAAATTTTATAGGACCTATGAGGTTTTATGACATTGAAAACGATTTCAAGGAATTTTATAAGATTTCCAATGATTGTATTTACTTGAAGGGATATTAAATCTTGGGGTATTTTTATAAATTTTCCATGATGTCAGAAAATATCATGAGATTTCATATGATTTATTGAAATTTTATCATATTTTAATGGATTTCAACAAATTTATTCACAATAATTGAGAGATTTCCTGTGATTTCAAATATGTTCAAATATTTGAAGATGTTAACAAACATTTGAAGGAATTTTAAAGATTTTCAGATATTTCAAAAAATTGAAAAGAATTTTCAATTGATTTCGATAATTTGAAGCGATTCCAAAGAATGTAAAAATTCGTTGGTATTTTTAAAAGTTCCAAGAAATTTTTAGAAGCTTTAGGAAATTTCAAGGAATTTTAAAAAAGTTTTAAAGGTTTTGATGTAGTCCAGGTCGCCTTCAATAGATTTTAATAATTGGAAGCGATTCCGCAGTATTTTAAAGATTTTAGGATATTTTTTAAATATAAGGGAATTTTCAAAAGCCTTGAAAAGTTTCACAAAATTTCAAAAGATTTTTAATATTTTTGGGTATATTTCAAATTACCAAGGAATTTTTAATAACATCAAGAAGTTTCAAAATATTTCTAAAGAATTTGAAGTATTTAAAGTATTTTAGGTTATTTTAAAAGATTGCAATGGAATTTCAGTAATTTCATGAGCTTCCAAATGATTTGAAATATTTTACAAATTTTTGAGAGATTCCAAGAAATTGTCCATTGATTTTAGGGAATTTTAAGAGATTATAAGGAATTGTCAATTGATATCAGTAATTTATAAAATGATTTCAAATGATTCACAATATTTTAGGGTATTTAACAAAATTCCAAATAATTTTCAATAGCTTGAAGAACTTTCAAGGAATTTTAAAATATTCCAAGAAATTTTCAATTTACTTCACTAATTTTGAGAGCCTTAAAAGGTTTTAAGGGATTTTAAAAAATTTCAAAGGATTTTAATCATTTTGGGTAATTTTAAAAGATTTCCAAGAATTTTTTTTTTATTTTAGTAATTCGAACGGACTTCCAAGGATTTTTATGATTTTAAAGAATTCGAAAAAATTAAATCTTTTTTTTTCGTCTTATAAAAATCATGGCATTTTTAGGACTTTTTGACAGGTTCCACGGAATCAATTTAATGGTTTTTACTGAGTTTTATAATAATGTTCGAATATTTTCCTAATTAATTTACTCAGAGCGAATCAAGACCTCCACAGTATTTCAGGAATTTCTTCTCTTTTTACATTTTTGAGAATATCTCAGAGAGGTCCACTTAAAGCACTCAATATTTCCAACAGTTAACTTGAAAAAAGACGTTATTGTAA
>JAABKJ010007414.1:0-20994 GCA_011634705.1 Andricus grossulariae | reverse complement strand
GGCACCTAGCATGAGCTGCAGCAGACCTGGACCTGGCACGAAGAGCAGGTTCGGCAGGAGCAGGACACCTGGCAGGATAATTTCGTCTCTCAAATGAAGAAGAAGGAGGAGAAGAAGAAAGTTGCCGACGAGGAACACCAGGAATAGGGTCGCCATTGGGTAGGCACTCAAACTGTGAGCTTAGCTCTGCAAGAAGTAAGAGGATTAAATTTTTTCACATTTGTACATCAAGAATTTGCTGTGACACAATATTGCGAGGCAAGGCAGAGCACGTTGAGACAAGATTTTGCTGGAAAACTTATTGGAAGCCTAACCAACAATATTCAGGGTAATATGCTTTTATGAATACATGTAGTATTTTCTGAGTGATTCTGAAAACCCGAGTCTTTCTGATGTTTTCCACTTTCGACACTGATCCATTTTGAAGATATTTACATTTAAAAATTCGCAAAATTGTTCGATTCTGAATGTTTATAGTTTAAAATCATTAAGTTCTCAACATCGTGTTCGAATAAGTCTATCTCAAAGATGGTCAATTCAAGATTCTTCAATTCCTTATGTGTAAAAGTTGGAAAGGTTTTAGAATATTTAATTTTAAGATGTATGATTCAACATTCTTGACTTTGCATTATTTTGACAACCAAAAGTAACGAGTTTTCAATTACAAATTCTTTAAATTTAAAAAAATTGTTAATATAAATCATCATGATTACAGAACTTACAATTGCAAAACTTAAAACTTGCGAAATTTTTTATATTAAATATAAAAAATTCAAAACACTTGAATAAAGTTTGGAAAGAAGTAATTTGCATAAATGCAGATGACAGCGGCGAAATTTTTTTTTGCTGAAAGCCTGACATTTAGAAAAAAATATTACAGGCATATTATGGTATTATGTTCACCAATATAATTTAGGATGTCTGTCAAGATGAAGATGAGAGCATGGACGATCCCAATTTTTTTCAATTACGATAAAAACTGATTGTAGCGTTGCTGTAGGATTTGACTAGCAGTCTAGCTTATGACCACTTTTGCATTTCATTATTTATAATTCAGTTTGTTTAAAATGAAAATAGTGAATCAATTTATATACATATTTGTACATGATTATCGTATCTCAGTCGTTATCTAATATATTAGAGGCTTCAAGTTTCTCTTTCTGAGATCTTAAGATTTATATTTCATAAATCAGGCCATTAAATTTGATTAACTGAACCAAGGCTAGTTTAGAAAAAAAGCAATTTGGTTTAATACCGCTTCGCTAAAAATAACCGCAAATTATTTAAACCGTTTAAGAATGCTGTAAACATTTTTTAAAGGTGTCTGCTAAGTTGCAAAGACAAGAAGAATTACGATGGAGACATGCAGACCTGAAGTCCATCCCATAAAAGTATCTTAGATGGGAATATTATGGAAAAAAAGTTTGTTAATAAATTTCATTGATAATTTTTCTTGTAACTAAACCACGTGAATATTTCTTCCTAGTTATCGTGGAACTTTTGATTCTTGTCGCTCATACTTTTTATTCTTATCACTAAAATGATAAGATTTGACAGTAGCTTGCTTTCGTGAGACGAAAATTCTTTTTAAGTTGAAAATATTCTTTTAATTGTGAGCTAAGTTTAGGACTTTTCAATGATTTGAATCCAATTTGGTCCCACTTATTTCCTTCTTGAAAAACTTAAAAAAATATTTTCATTTTCCGAAGCGATTTAATGTAATAAACTGCAATTACGTAAAGCTAAAAATTCTTAACAATATCAAAACGATATTTATAAAAATGCTGTCAAATTCATTCATAATTTGGGGAAAAAAACTACTTCACGTTGTATTGACGATCACGAGAATTACACAACCTGCATATCGATGATTGCTTCAGTTCTTTTTATGTTCATTATATGAAAGCGTAATTTTCTTCCATTAAACAGGCAGAAAGCTATTAACAAATTGTACAAAAATTACACGTGTCAATGTCTTGACCTTTTAATTGAAAAAGCAAGTTGAAAAATGTCACGGAGGAACAAAGATTGAAGCCTCAAGAATCATAATACATTGACTTTATTGTTATTTATAATCACAAGTTATTTGTGAGATTTACAGCCAGCTTCGAATTACGTGTAGTATTATATTTCAGTTTCATACTTTTTCATAAATGAATTAATGGTTTGGATTATTGTGCTTTACACGCTGTTCTTTAAAATGCATTGTGATTTAACGCTCAGGGCCTACTGGAGTGTCCTTAACTTTATTTGGGAACGATGGGGTGAATATGCCGCTTTCCGTGATTATTTTGGTTTGAAGTCTACCTTCACCGTTACCAGTACGTAAATATATTCCAGAAAATATTCTACTACTTTCCAACATTGCAAAGACGTCACATTCGTATGTTGATGATTCAATTTGTTCTTGAGGTGGCACTGGCATAAAGAGTCCTGTGGGTATCTGAATTGGTTTATTCACAGAAAAAGTATATCTTCGATACATAAAAAGCCAGCGCGGATTCATGTAGGGTGTCAGACGAATAAATTCGACTTGGTCGTAAACATACTCGATTCCATCACAGAAATAAATTTTGGTAGGTGTAACCGTGAACCTGGCCGGGGCTAGAGGAGACCTGGACCTGGCACAAAGAGTAGGCTAGGCCAAAGGAAAAGACCTAGACCTGACACGGAAAGCAGGTTTGGCAGGAGAAGGAGATCTAGCAGTAGAATAAGTTCTGGCAGGAATAAGAGTCCGGCTAGGAGTAGTGTCACCATCACACAGACTATCAGATTGTGAACTTAACTCTGCAGGAAAAAAAACGATTACATTTTCCAAATACACGGGTGTATTAGGAACTTGTGGCACAATTGGGAAGCGAAACTGAGCACATTAAGGAAAGATTCTCCTGGGAAACTCATCAAAAGCTGGGCCAGCAATAGTCAGGAAATAACATTCGAGAAGGATCTTGGAACATTTCTGTTTCGAATTATAGATATAATATATATATAATAGTATCATAGTCGTTAATATAATTCAGGATGATTGCCAAGATGAAGAGGAGAATATAAACGATAACCATTTCTTTCAATTAGAGTAAAAACTGATCAAAGAGTTAATGCATTATTAGGTTAATAGTCTATACTTCAATTAAATCAGTAATTTAAATTTAGATGATAATGATTATATTAACTACACAATTGTACAAAATTATGGTATCTTAATAGTTATTTATATTTCATAAATCAGACCACAAAATTTGCTTACCTAGAACAAGGCTAGTTTAAAGAAAAGCGATTTTTCCAATACCGCCTCGTTAAAGATAATCGCAAATTATTCAAACCATTTAAAAATGTTGTGACCATTCTTCCAAAGGTGTCTGCTCAGTTTCAAAGACAAAAAAAATTATGTTGGAAACATGTAGACATGAAAAAATCTATCCCATGATAGCCTCTTGGATGGGCCCATTATTGGAAGAAGTGTTTGTTAGTGAATTTCTGAAATAATTTTGTGTTACAACTAAACCAAATGAATATATGTTTTTTTCTTTGTATCATGGAGCGATGTAAACCAAGCATTCCCATAAAATATTTGTTTTTAAAGAAATCGTGCCCCAACAACGGAAGTGAGCTGTGATACTTTTCACGAATTTTTGGATTATAAGTAGTTCTCGTTATTGATAGTATGTTTAAAAATTCAAAAAGTTATTCGTCATGTTTAAATTTTGAAACATAACATATATTATTAACGGAAATTAAACTTTCATCTTTGGCCAAACTTTTAATTCTTATCGCTTATCTTTTTTATTCTTATTGCTAAAACGATAGGATTTATGAGCGAGCTTACGACTTTGGAATTAGCTGAATCTTATTTAGTTCTACTTATTATCTTCTTCAAATATTCGATGAAATATTTTTATTGTCTCCGGTGTGATTAAAATTTAGTAAGCTGTAATCACGTGATTTGAAACATTATTAAAAAAATCTAGCAGGATATTTATAAGAATGCTTTCAAATTAGGGCACAAGTCTGTTTCAAATTAAGGAAATACATCTGATAAGGGTTTAGTGATCAAGGCAGTTTGAAATTCCTGGTTTTTTCCAAACAGCATTTTTTCTCTCCATCAATTTAAATATGTGTTTTTGTAATTTGTCGCAAACCAACTTACAAAAATATTATTCTCTACTACATTGCCGATAACGAGTATGACACCACCTGTATGTCGATGATAGCTTCAGTTCTTTCAATGTCAAATAGCAATATTATGTACGCGCCTAAGGCCACGAGAAACGTTGCAATGCCAATTAATAATAGTTTGAATATATACAACATGATGACTGACTCCAATTTTATAGTTTAGTCACTTTCAAAAAATAATTTAAAAGGCATGGTATTATCAAGAATTACAGAGATTTCAAAGAATTAAGAGAATTACGAATATTCAAGGAATTCAGGATATCGAAGAATTACAAGGAATTCAGAGAATTATAGAGCGATTGGGAAATTGAGAGATTCATGAAATTCTGAATATCCTAAGAATTCAGGGGATTCAGATAATTTAAGGAATTGCAGGAATTCATAGTATTCAAGGATTCCAGAGAATTTGAGGATATCTGTAAATCTAAGAAATTCCGGAATTATGGATATTCAAGGAATTCAGGAAATTAAGAAAATATCAGGGATTTGGCTGGATGTAGGGAATTCAAAATATTCCAAGAATTCAGGGAATTTAGAGAATTCTAGGAATTCAGGGAATTTAGAGAATTCTAGGAATATCAAAAAAAAATCGAATATCTCAGGAACTCAGGGAATTAGGCAAATTTCAGAGATTCGAGGAAATTAAGAGAATTTCAAAGCGTTCAGGGATTTTAGGAAATTGAAAGAATTTAGAATATTTCAGGAATACAGAAGAATTAGAGGAATACAGGGGATTGAGAGAATTCAAGAAATTTGAGGTATTCAGAATGTTCAAGGAATTCAGGAAATCAAAATTTGTTGGGGACTTAGGAACATTCAGGAAATTCATATTTTTAAAAAGAATTTAGGGGATTTAGAGAATTTAAAGAATTTTAGGAATCTCAAAGTAGTTCAATTCAAGATTCTTTAATTCCTAATGTGTAAAAGTTAGAAAGATATTAGGATCTTTAATTTTAAGATGTATAACTCGAAATTCTTCACTTTGGATAATTTTGAAGGCCAAAAGTAACGACTCGTCAATTATAAATCTTCCAAATTTGAAGAAATGTCTAATCTCAATCATTATGTTTACAGAATTTTCGATTGCAAAACTTAAATCTTGCGTAATTTTCAATCTTAAATTTAAAAATTCAAAACACTCCAATAAATTTTGAAAAAATGTTATTGGCATATAATGCAGATTACGTCGGAGAAATTTTTATTTGATGAATGCCTGGCATTTTGTTTGAAAGTATTATAGATATATTATAGTATTACATTCACCAATATAATTCAGGATGACTGTCAAGATGAAGACGATAGTATGGATGATCCACATTTTTTCAAATTCCGGTAATAACTGAATAAAGCGTTGATGCAGAATTGGATTAGCAGTCTATCTTATGAGTATTCTGGTGTTTCATTATATGTGACCGTCCGCGAATAAAGGGGCCTAATGCGGAAAAAATCAATTTTCATTTTCATACCATACAACTGTACAAGACGTGTCCATGAGCTACACCAGCTCGTGTCTAAAAGTGTAGTGGCAAGTGTAGGGAGTGCTTTTCGTAGACGCATCCTCACTACTCAAATACTGGCTTGCGAGCTCTGCTACGATCGACCGTCCTGTGAAATTTAGATTTGACGCATGAGGTCGCTTTCTTCGCGGACGGTCACATATATAATATGATTTAATTAAAATGAGAATGATCAATATATTAGAGGCGTCAAGATTGTCCTTCTGAGATCTTTATATTTTTATTTCATAAATTGGACCATGACATTTGATTACTTTAACCAAGGCTAGTTTAGAAAAAAGCAATTTTGCCTATAAGGGTTCGCTAAAAATAACGGAAAATTATTTATACCATTTGGAAATATTGTGAACATTTTTCCAAAGCTGTCTGCTATGTTGCAAAGAGAAGAAAAATTCTTGTGGAGACATGTAGAAATAAAGTCTATCCCATGAAAGCATCTTCGATAGGGCTACTGTTGGAAAAAGAGTTTGTCAATAAATTTCTTATATAATATTCCTTCTAACTAAACCACTTGATTTTTTTTTCTTAGGCATCGTGGGGCAATGCAAACCAAGCGTTAGTTTTTGAGGAAATTGTGCAACGATAACGGAAGTGAGTCATGTCACTTTTCACAAATTTTCAATTTTAATATAGTTCTTGTTATTGGTAGCATTTTTAAAAATACAAGAAGTTATTTGTCATGAAAAATGTTGAAACATACAAAAATATTATTCAATCTAATAAAATTGTAATATTTGACCCAACTTTTAATTCTTCTTGCTCATATTTTTCATTCTTATCGCTGAAATCATAAGATTTCACAGTAGCTTGCTTTCGCAGGACGAAAATACTCTTCAACTTTGCCGCATCCAATTTATAAAAATTCATTCACGATTGCCTAGTATCAACAACAAATAATTTAAAAAAAAGGGAAAATAAAAATATTGAACAAATAATAATATTTGACAGTATTCTATTCATTTTTGAAAATTGGATGAATCAAAGTTATAGAGAATCTTTTCTTCGTGGAACCAAGCTTTCATACAATATTAGGCGATCATTTTCAAAATATTCGTAAGCAGCGATAAATACAAAATTTTGGTCTAAAATAAAAGTTATTCAATAAATTATTTTTGCACGTTTCAAGTTGAAATTTTGATTATAATTGTGAGCTAACTTTACGACTTTGCAATGATTTGAATCCTATTTAGTCCTACTTATTACCTTCGTAAAATACCTGATGAATTCTTTTAATTTTCTGAAGTGATATAATCTAATAAACTGCCATTACATAAAGCTGAAAATTCTTCAAAATATCGAGAAGGATATTTATGAAAATGCTGTGCAATTAAATAGGAATTTTGTGGGAAACAACTACTTCCCCTTAAATTCCGTCCTGAAGCTGTTTGAATTGGTTTATCCGCAGGAAAACTGTATCTATGAAGCATAAGAAGTCAGCGCGGGTTCATGTGGGGAGAAAGGCGAATAAATCGAAGTTGGTCAAGACCATAATCGATTCTATCAGAAGAAACAATTGTGGTAGGTGAAGCCGTGAACCTGGGATAGCCTAGAGGAGACCTGGAACCGTCACAGAAATTAGGTTTGGCAGAAGAAGAAGATCTAGCAGTTGAATAGGTTCTGGCAGGAGGAAGAGATCTGCCAGGAGTAGTGTTGCCTTCAGGCAGAATATCAAATTGTGAAATTAGCTCTGCAAGAATAAAAAAAAGAACATTTTTTTAAATGGACTGGTATATCAAGAACTTGTGGCACGATTGCGAGGCGAAATTGAGGGAATTAAGCGAATTTCAGAGGTTTAAGAGCACGGAGGGAATTCATGAAAAGCACAGAATATAAAATTTCACAAAAATGCAGGGGACTTAAAAAATTCAAGGATTTTCAGGAATTTAAAATATTGAAGGAATTTGCAGAATCCCGAATATTCAAGCATTACAGAGAATTCAGAGAATTCCAAAGCGTTTAGGGAATTGAAGAAATTAAAATAATTAAGAATATTTCAGGAATTAAGTAAAATCAAAAGAATACAGGGGATTCAGAGAATTTCATCAATTTGAGCAATTCAGCATACTTGAGGAATTTCAGGAATCCAGAATATCTAAGGAATTCAGGGAATTGAATTTTTTTGGGGGGCTCAGTAGAATTTAAGAAAATTTAAATTTTTTATAGAATTAAGAAGATTCAGAGAATGCAAATAATGATAGAAACACAGTATATTCAATGATTTCAGAGAATTGAAGGAATTCAAGAAATTCTGAGTATTCAAGGATGCCGGAGGATTTAGAGGACAAACGATTTGAAAGAATTCCAGATTTATGAGTGTTTAAGAAATTTAGAGATTTTCAGGAATTTAGAAACGCCAGGTATTTAGAACATTTGAGGAATTCCGGATATTCTGAGATTTCGATAAATTCATAGAAGTTAACAGCATTCAAAGAATAAAGAATATTCCAGGAATTCAGAGAAATCAAGGATTTTAAAAAATTCACAAAATTCAAATATTGTCGGGAATTCAAATAATCTGGCAAATTTTCATGCTTGTAAACATAAAACTCTTTATTGAAGAAGAAAGACAATGCAAATTTTCAATTTTAAGTTTTGATAGCTATGAATTTTTTGTTTAATTGTTATAAATTTGATATTATACTATTTTTTAGCAATTCAGAATCATAAATTTTTAGTTTAATATTCTAAGTAGGGAAATTGAACTTTTTCATTGAAAATGCGTCTTATAATTTTTTTGTATCGATAATGTTGGTTCTAGTAAATCGATATGGACTTTATAGTGATAATCAAGAATAGGAAAATTTCAAACAAAATAGTTCAATACCCCACAAAAAAAATTATTTTTAATCAGTTGAATTTTTAACCACAAAATATTAAATATTTTTCAAACGAGACTAATTAATTCTCTACGGAAAATGCCATATTTGATATTTAAATCCAAAAAGATTTTAATTTCAAATTAAAAAAATCAAATTGATGAAAGAAATCAAGAAAATAGTAATGAATTTTCAGCCAGGAAGATTAAGTTCCTGCCAAATAAGACAAATATTCGAGAAAAGGGTTGCATTTTCAACTAAAGAGATGAATTCCAAACTGAAATGATAAATGTTCAACAGACGCTAGAAAAAGGAAAATCAAAGCTTATATAAATTGCTAAACAATAAAATGAACATAACTTAATGAAGATATATTATTCTCAAAATTCACTTCTTGTGTCAATGATCCGAAAAAATACTGACTTTTTATGATTAAAAGTAATAACACAAATTGTTGACCATGAATAATTGTTTGAACAATTTAAAATTGCTAAACAAATATTTGAGAACTTCAGGGCATTTTCCGAACGCAATACAAAGTAGTTTGGGCGTAAAGTTTGAAACTTATATGGTGGAAACGATTCTCCAAATATGTTTTGAGATTTCAGTGAAATTCAATTGATAAAAAGTTAATAAAAAGTAGTTTCGTTCCCCATTTTTCAGAAAACTGAGCTTTTCCCATTTGAAAAATTATGTTAACTTTAAAGTAATGCAATTTTCTACCAGGAAGCTTATAAAATAGGTGAGGGGACTGCTCGCCTAGCAAAAAAAGTTTGTTTAAAATCGTTCTAATATACATACATCAGAATTATCAGAGGCATATACGTCCTCTTCTCTGGAGCAATGCAGGATTCTTCTTTATATCTGGGCAGAATAACGAACAAAGTCTTGATTCACATTCATAACTAAATGCAATGTGTAAATCGGGAAAGAAAATCAAAGTTTGCCACTAATTATTTCAAAACAAATTTGCCATGTTTGACGTTTTTTTTATGTTAACAGAATCTCATAGACTTGAAGTTTGTAATAGATTGACTTCCACTGTTAATAATGAAAGAATGACAACAGCACTGTCAGTTTCAAACATATCGAATAATAAATCCAGAAAAAAATATGAAAATGACAATTCACGTACTGGTCCAGTGGAAAATAGTTAAATCAGTTACCGTCATGGAGGAGATTTCATAGTTCGTAAGGAAAGTAGGCGGAGATGAAGCAAGCCTTTCTTTCAACGGAAAAATATCTAAAGCTATCCGAAAAATAAGGAAAGGTCATTAGGATTCATTTTTTCAACTAAAAACACGACTATTCAATTTGTCGCTCGAAATTGATCTTTTTTAGTTGAAAACTCAACTATTTTAATAAAAAATTCACATATTCAGTTAAAATTAACCTTTTTGTCAAAAGTTTATACTTTCGGGATAAAAATCTGTTAATTTATGGATTAAAATATTTTGTGGATTTACCTTTTTATGTTAAAATATGAATTCTTGCATCATTCGGAGAGAATATCTGTTTCTTGGTTGTTTTTGCTACTGTTTATTAAGAAATTGAACTGTTTAGTTGACAATCAACTTTTTTGTTCAGCATTTTCATTTGCAGTCCCCCCACCTATGTTATAAGCTTCCTGGCAAAAAATCGCATTACATTGAAGTTAACCTAAGTTTTTTAATGGGAAAGCTTAGTTTTCTGAATAATGGGAGACGAAACTGCTTTTCATTACCTTTTCGTGAATTAAATTTCATTGAAGTTTAAAGAAATATTGAGGGAATCGTTTCTACCCCATAAGTTTAAAATTTTACGCCCAAACCACTTTGTATTGCGTTCAGAAAATTCCCTGAAAATGCGAAATATCAGTTTTACCTAAAATTCGTGCTAAGATCAGGCTTTTTAAAATTTTCACTACATGATTTCTTATGCTTGATCAGTGACAAATTGTCAAGTATTTTTAAAGGAATTGTGATTGCTCAAACAATTGTTGATGGTCACACACACAGAAAGTGAATTTTGAAAATAATATATCTGTATTAGGTTATATTTTTTTATTTTTCAGCAATGTATATGAGCTTCGATTTTCCTTCTTCTAGCTTCTCTCCTGTTGAATATTTGGCATGAATCAGCGTTGCTGAAGCTAGAAACAGCTTTGCAATTTTGACCCAGGCTTGTCTCATTCTTCTCTTTATAATCGGACCAGCAGGGTAAATATAAATATAGGTTGCCAATTTCAAGTCAAGCTGTTTTCTTTCTAAATAATTGTCCTGATTTAGTATTACCAAAGCTAGAAAAACATTTGCAATTTTGATTCAGGCTCGTCTCATTCTTCTCCTTATAATTGCACTTCAGCATGATAAATATGAATATAGGTTTCCAATCACAAGTCCAGCTATTTCCTTTCTAAATACTTGACATGATTTACTGCTACTGACGCTCGAAGAGCCTTTGCAATTTTGACCCAAACTTGTCACATTCTTCTACTTACAATGGCACCAGCGAGGTAAATATAAATATTGATTTGCAAGTTCAAGTCAAGCTGTTTCCTTTCTAAATAATCGACATGATTTAGTGTTACCAAAGCTAGGAAAACTTTTGCAACTATGATCCAGGCTTGTCTCATTCTTCTCCTTATAATGGCACCTGCACGGTAAATAAAGAAATAGCTTTCCAATTTCAAGTCAGTCTGTTTTTTTTCTCCAAATAATTGACATGATATAATGTTACCGAAGCTAGAAAAACCTTTGCAATGTTGATCCTGGCTTGTCTCATTCTTCTCTTTATAATTGCACCATCAGAGTGGTACGGAAACTCCATGACTAGGACTAGATGTAAGGTTTATAATTTTAAGGACTTATTCTGTTTTTTTTTGTACCGACTCCGTCTCATCGAGACATCGTGGGACATCGAGGGACTTCTTTCAACTTCAAGACTCTAATAGGACGCCACTAGAGGCTCTTAGAACGTCTAGATTCCATCGACATACATTCCAAGTGGTTAGAATTCTCCCGCCTCTTCTATCTACTATCGCCTGCCAGACTTAAAGGAGCTGTGGATCCTCATCTACAAGGATCATGTTAGGATGCCGGCCAGATTGGGAGTAACGCTGCGAGTTACGAAAAATCTGAAACGACTCATCTACCTGGCGTAGAACCTTTTTGGAAACTTCAGGATGTGAAATTTCTTCGTCAATTTCCAATATGACTAGGGAATCTCAATGCGCAATGCCCTCTTCACGTCGGCTGATACGAACTGGTACCGAACCAAAACCTGCTCTGATCATCCAGGGTAATTTCTGGCTCCAGGAGGTGATTTAAATGGGTGAATTGGGGAGTAAGGACAAAGAAATAATAACGCTGGATAAATTCTGGCGATAATGGAAAAAAGGAAGGATAGAAACCGAAAATATAAGTGTGCCGAGCTCCACTTATTCATACGGTCCTGAAATGTAAACCCAGCACCCCGTCACTGCAGCGGCCTTACCTCCAATAGGAACGGCGGAGAGAGGGAGGAGAAGAAACGCCGAGTCCGAGTCCCTGTTCGTCGCAACTACGCTCGCTTTTCTCTGTTGACCACAGCCGTGTCGAGTCTTTTGCATCATTTCCTAGTTTCATCGCGTCCGTCAAGTGCTCACAGTCAAGTAGTTTCTCTGAAGACTTTTTCAAGACTTGCTCGACGACTCCCCATCCCAAGGAAGTCCGTCAACAGCGTTTTGGAACCAGTGGCTAAGGCCAACTCTTATTTATTTGAGAAAGAGGAAACTTCGCTCGACACGTGGCCACGGTGGATTAATTTTGTCAATCTCGATACTTTTGTTACTGTCAAGAAAATGGCGTCACATGTGGTCTAGACGGAGATTCTCTGACTGGGCCTTTTTATTCATTTTTTTTTATATGGTGAAGTGTTTAGGAATATTAATTTTTTTGAAATGTTCCCCCGACTGTGATAGATATTGTGTATAATTTATGAACTGAGCCCCAGTGAAGTGTTGCTCCGCCATGTTTGACCCTTGAACTCTTTGAGCGTCAAGAATTATGTACAATTTTCAGTGTGTTATCGGACTTTGTTGAGATTATTACTTTCTTATCTTTTGATTGATTTTGTCAGATTAATTTAAGTCATGTTTATTGAAAAGTCGTTCTGCAAAATCTTATTGTGCTATTTATCTATGTTAAGGTTACCAATTTTATTGAGAATATGATGCCACGTGATTGTGAATGATTAGATTGAATTAAAAGTCAGAATGATTAGGCCAGCTAGGCTTAATTTCTCTAGAAGCTAAAAATGTCAAGGTTTAGAATATTATGATGTGGATTATTGGGATTATTTTTGAGATTCAGAGGTCTAGATTATTTTATATTTTGTGGTGATTTTGAGTTTGTCTATTAATAACCGAATAAATTAGGTTAGTTTAAATCACCGCCGAAATTTGTGGATGATTATTTTGAGTTTTGTTGGAACATTTAAATTAAGTTTTCTGGAAGTTTGTTTAGCTCGGTAATAGGATTAACATTGAGGATTTTAAGTTTTGTGTTTTAATTGCCCAGTATGGAGTTCCGGGCAAGGAAGCCTAACTTCACAATGTTAGCTTAGTTTTCAAGCATGAGGTTAGGATTTAAGATTTATTCTATTGTAAATGAGCAAAGGTTATTATTTTCAGAGCCTTGATTGATTTTAGGATTAGGAATCTTTAAAATATGTCGTGACTTAAAATATACTAAAACAATTATTGTTACACCTGGCTTATTATCATGTCAATTCATCTCAATTGAATAAATGACAAGTACTATTTGCTATAAATACAAGATTATTGTGTTGCTGATGTTTTGAACTCTCTTTATTTGCGGCACACGCCCAAATACCGAGTATGAGCTGACCGTGCGAGAAGCCGGTACACTGCGATCTTTGAATTGAGTTTAGTTTCTTGTTTTTTCTGAGATTCGTAGATTTTCATTTAATTAATTTTGAGATTTGGATTTTGAGAATTTAAGTGGCCTCAAACAGGCCTGACGCCCAACAAAATTAATAATGATAGGGAATTTAAATTATTAGATAAGGTGTAGATTTTATAGGGGTTTTCAGGAAGCAATGCCGAAGGTATGTGGTAATTTTTATTATTTGAATATAATTAAATTGCAACATTTCAATATGAATATAGGTTTCTAATTTCAATTGAGTATATTTTCTTTTTGAATGATTGACATGATTTAGTGTTACCGAAGCTAGAACAACCTTTGCAATTTAGCTTCAAGTTTTTCCTATTCTTCTCCTTATATTGGCACTTTAGCATGATCAATATGAATATAGGTTCCCAATCACAGGTCCAGCTATTTGCTTTCTGAATACTAGAAATGATTGTTTGCTACCGCAGCTAGAAAAACCTTTGCAATTTTGACCCAGACTTGTCTCATTCTTCTGCTTAGAATGGCAGCAGCGAGATTGAAGCTGGATGAAAGTTTGCAATTTGAATTTCAACCCTTCCCCTTCTCATTGCTTGATTTCAATTAGCTTTATTGAAGCTAGATAAAAAGCTTCGAAATTTTGAGCAATGCTTGCCCCACTCTTTTTCTTAGAATTGCACCAGCGGGGTAAAGCTGTGTATAAATTTCCGTCAAAATTGCGATGTATAACCTAATGTTTGAAAGTCACACACGAAGTTGCAAGGCTTACAATTTGAAAGAGTAGAGAGTATTAAATGGAGTGAAAACTCCCTCAAAATACAGCGTTCCAGTTTCCAACGCTACCTACAACTATTTATTTTTCTTCCTAATGTTGGTTCTTCGTTGAAAAGTGTTCGTGAGGCCAAAGTTAATAAAACTCAAGTCTTTAATAAAAATGTGTGACAGTGATTCTCGCAAAAGAATGATTGTGGTCGTTTTTTATTGACATTTGGATGAGAGATTTTTTGCTGACAATTTATAATCTGCATCAAAAAATTGATAAGAAACGACTTAAATAATGTAGGTGACAAGCAAAATAACAATTTTGGCAGAATATTGTTTTTAAGATCGTGTGGAGTGATATTGGGTAGGTTCGGCTCACGCGATTTGCAAAATTTTGCACATGTCAAAACTCTTTCTACCATTTGTTTTTTAGAATAAGAAAATTTCTGGCTGCAGTCGAAAAATGTGTATTATGTAGCAATCGAACTTGAGGCTGCAAAATATTATAATTTTCTAACCATAAAATATTGATTTTGAACAATTGTAATGCATTTCTGAAACTTACCTTTGCAATGATGCGTACCATTTTGATGTTCAGAACCATGTATGAGTTTTGGTTTGAAAAAGCGCCTAAAACTAGTTTCGTTTTTGGAAAATGATTGAAAGAGAGAATTAATAATATTTTTGTCAGAGCGGGACTCCCTATTGTTGTTTTCATGCATAATCAAATATGAAAACCGTGAAAGCTGGTGTTACAATAATCACTCAAAGTTTATCATGGGACGTGGCCAAGAGCAATGCTTAAGCAACGCCAACGAACCGTACATGTCCCATCCATAAACAATCCTAACCATTTGTGACCTATTGTTGACCCATGCTTGAGCAAGGCAACTTTTCTTCACAAGGGTATACGCGCGCTCCACGCTCATCCACTTGATTTACATGTAATTATTTTATTTTGGAATAAAGTTCAACAAAATAACATAAATTACCATTTACTCACAAATTTTCATAGAAATACACAGTAAGTCATCTCGAATCGAAAAGAGTCCAGATTTCAAGCCAATTCGTTTATAAAAATTGTGTAAATAATTCATGACATTTTGAAATGTACAAAGTATATCAGAAAAACGTCATCGAAAAGATATTCTTGCTTAATTCTGTAAAAAACTGTAGCCTATTCGTTCATAAATAGCCAAAATTTCAATTTGTTTATGGAAATTGTCTAAATCATTAATAATTCCTGTAAATTTACCAAGGAACATAGAAAATATTTATCGAAAATACATTCTGAGTCGACTCCGTAAATAAATTGTTTCTAACTCTTTAAACAATAGCCCAACTCTGAGTATGTTCATAAAGAATGTTTGAATTATTATTAATTATTTTGAATTTGCAAAATAAAATAGGAAAGACTTATTGGAAATACATTTTTTGTTCATCCCGTCTACATATTGAGCCTATTTATTGTGAAATTTGAAATATTCAAAACCAATGGAGTAGCAGTAGTATTCAATCGCCAGATCGACAGCATGCTGATAACACACTGGCAGAGTCGATAATTTCTTGATCAAAAAAATTAAAATAAAAGAATCAAAAATCAAAAAATTGCACTTGCCAAAGATTTAACATTTTATTTGAAAAGGTCTGTGCAAAAATATCAGGGGACACCAAAGATTGAAGCCTTGAGAATCATAATATATTGTATTTGTTATTATTTGTAATTGCGAATTGCTTGTAAAATTTCAAGCTGACTTTGGATTTCATACAGTATTTAATTTAAATTTCACATCTTCTATTAATTTTATTAATGGCGTGGACGATTGAGGTTCACACGCTCTACTCTAAAAGTGAATAGAATTTTAGGGCTGGAGCCTACTGGCGCTTCCTTAACTTCATCTGGGGTCAATGATGTAATCATGTGGCTTACCATATTTTTTTGTTCGTGCTTTATTGAAATCACGAGAATTAAATCGATATATTCCAGAAAGAACGTTACTAGTCTTCAATTTTACAAAGACGTCACCATTGGATGTTGATTTGCAGGAGCAGAACACCTGTCAGGAGAATTTTTTTTCTGAAAAAAGAAAAAGATCGACGTTATCGGCAAGGAGCACCAGGAACAAGGTCGCTATTAGGTAGACACACAAACTGTGAGCTTAGCTCTGCAAGAAGTAACAGGATTACATTTTTTTTCAATTTTTTGTATCAAGAATTTTCAGTGGCACAATATAGCGAGGCAAGACTGAGCACATTTGAGAACTTTTTCTTCTAGAAAACTTATTGAAAGCTGGACCAACAATATTCAGGAAACATTTTTCAGGAAAAATCCTGGAGAATTTGTGATTCGGATTTTTTTTAACGAATTTAATGCGCTTTTAAAAAAAAATTCAGTATTTGATGAGTGACTATGAAAACACGAGTCTTTCTGATAACTGTCAAGATAAAGGGTCCTCATTTTTCCCAATTCCAGTAAAGACTGATTGAAGCGTTGATACAGAATTTGATTAGCGGTCTAGGTTGTGACTATTTTGGTATTTCATTACATATAATTTAATTTAATTGAAATGAAAATGATGAAGTCAATTATATACATAATTTTACATGATTATTTTATCTTAGTCGTCATCTCATATATTAGAGGAGTCAAGTTTCTCCTTCTGAGATCTTTATATTTATATTTCATAAATTAGACCATGAAATTCGATTACCTTCACTAAGGCTAGTTTAGAAAAAAGCGATTTTTTCTAATACCGCTTCGCTAAAAATAACCACAAATTATTTCAACCACTTGAAAATGTTTCAAACATTTTTTTAAAGTGTCTCTTACGTTGCACAGACAAGAAAAATTAAGTTGGAGACATGTATACATAAAGTCTATCTCGTAAGAGCCTCTTGGATGGGGCTGTTATTGGAAAAAGTGTTAGTATTTTTGAAAATACAAAAGGTTATTTGTCATGAAAAAATTTTAAGACATACACAAATATCACTGAATGTAATCAAATTTTTATCTCTGACGAACTTTTAATTCTTATGGCTCATATTTCTTATTCTTATCGCAACAATTATAAGATTTCACAGTAGCTTGCTTTCCTAAGACGAAAATTCTCTTCAACATTAATTTATTCATTTTTGAAAATCGGATACAGCTACGCTATAGAGAATCTTTTTCTCGTATTCAATAGGGTAAATATTTCGCTTTTCGTGTTTATTTTGACCCGAAGTCTACTTTGGCAGTTATTTTTATGTGAATATATTCCGCAAAAAATTCTGCTACTTTCCAATATCGCAAAGACGTCACCATCGGATGTTGATGATGCAATTTTTTCTTAAGATGGCTCACGCATGAAGAGATTCCTTTCTGTGGCTATTTGAATTTGTTCGTCCTGAGAATAGGTGTATCTCCGAAGCATAAAAAGCCAGCGCGAATTCATGTAGGGAGAAAAACAAATAAATTTAATTTGATCAAAACCATACTCTATTCCATCAGAAGAAACAATTGTGGTAGGTGGAACCGCGAACCTGGCATGGGCTCGAGGAGACCTGGACCTGGCACAAAGAGTAGGTTTGGCAGGAGAAGAAGATCTAGCAGTAGAATAAGTTCTAGCAGGAAGAAGAGACTTGCCAGAAGTAGTGTCGCAACCACGCGGACTATCAGATTGCGAAATTATCTCTGCAGGTAGACAAAGGATGATATGTTTTCAAATAAACTATCATGTTAAGAACTTGTGGCACAATCGCGAGGCAAAACTGAGCTTATTCAGGGAAGATCCTCCTGGAAAACTTACTAAAAGCGGGACAAGCAATATTCAGGAAATATCATTCAAGAAGTATCTTGGAACATTTATATTTTGAATGATAGATATTATAGATATATTATAGTCTTATATTAACCAATATATTCTAACAGTTCAGGGGATTCAGATAGTTTAAGGAAAACTTTAAATTTTATTAAATGAAAAAGGTATTTTTTTAATTTGTAAGTATTAGAGAGAATTAGAGTATAACTAAAGTTGGCTACTGATAACAATAGAAATTACAGGACAAGATTGAAATTCATTATTACGAAAATGATGAAAATATGTTTATCTAAATATCTCCAAGTACAAATATGTAGATTAGGGTGTTCCTTATTTTTCACTGTTCGAATGTTTCTGCTCTCACATCCAGTTTTATTCGGACGCCCAAAAAAACTCAAAATTTAAGCAAAATCGACAAATTTTAAATTCACGCAATATTGCGGTTTATTGACGCCTTTTAAAACTTCTCAATAATTGTGAAATTGTCTAAATAATATGTATTCGTTCAAGTATATATTTTTTACTTCAACAAGAAGCCGAAGAAACGTTTTATCTCACTAAATTGTTGACAAATGTTGATATTTTTAATTACTAATGTTTATTCTAAGAATACTTTTAAACGTTTAAAGAAATTATAATTGTTCAAACAGTTGAATAATAGTTACCAAATTACTGAATATTCTTGAATGACCGATTAATGATTATTTATTTTTGAAAAACTTTCAAAAAGCGTCGATAGACCGCAATATTACGTAATATTCTAATTTGTCACTTACGGGATTTTATTTGGAGACCCATAAGAGTGGCTTAAAATTATTCAAACTGAAAATTTATGACTGATTTTTATTTTCTGACGAATTCTGAATAATATACTGAAACACGAAGTTATTTGCAACATATTATGGCGTTTAAATATTAGATATACAAAAAGCTGACTTTTTTCCGCGTGAAATCAATGGGAAACTTCATGGTCTCTGCGCCACCCCTAAACATTAACTGATTTAATTAACATTCCTAATTAATTTAATTCTCGAAACTACTTTTTACAACTTTAACCTTGCCATTATCTTTTTCTATAAAATGAACATAATCTTAAAAAATCGTATTTTCAACATTTTTATTGTTCACTTTCCGCTTTGCTTGTTGGCCCATTAATAAGGCAAATATATATATATATATATATAGGATACCCGAAGATATCTTAGGAAAAAAGTTAGATATCCCCCAATGTATCGATGGTCATCAAATGACCCATTGAAGATCGTTCCCTGACCTTTTATGTTTGACCAATACCGATTAACAATTTTTAAAGAATTGTTAAGATTTTTCATATCAGAAAATGTTTCCCATATTAAGAATATAACGGTGCTGTATCCGATTATGCTTGTTTGTGTCTTAGAGATGAAACGATTGCCCTGTTGAGGAATTTTGTATGGCCTATTAGTACCGATTTATGTAAATATGTAATGAAATTATTTACTTTTTCTGTTTGGGAAAAACTTTTTAAACATTTGGAATATAACAATTTGAAGTCGTTCTCTTAAAAATTTATATAAATCGGTACTAATAGATCATAAAACATTGCTCAAAATGTCAATCGATGCGACTTAAACACGCGAACAAATGCATCGGATGCAGCACCGTTATATTTCCAAAACGAAAAAAGTTTTCCTCATATGGAAAATATATTTTTTGAAATTTTTAAATCGGTATTTGTAAATAAAAGTAGAATTGACATTAAGTAAGTGGAAATAAAATTAAATTAAGTGCCGTTTAGATTCTTTCAAGTTGTATGATAATAGCTCTATCACTTTTAAAGATATGGTTAACAAAACAATGCTACAGACAAGAAGTTAAAGCTGTCAAGGCTTTCAAGGTGTTTTAAATTCTCTTTTAAAAATGAAAGACCCTATTTTCCTTTGAGTGATGTTGGGTGGTCAGGAAAAAGACATCTAGTCCCTCTCATTATCTCGAAAGTGCGCATGCGCAGCTTTTTCAGCAGTGCCTAAAGTAACCCATCTTCAAATTGCGCATGCGCGCAAATTGTTTCGCACACAGCATGCTCTAATAAGGTCCTTTAGCCACCAAGTAGAAGCATGAAAACGTCAACTTTGGAGTGGGTGTTGCAAAAAACACATTTGCATAATTGAAGGGCCGGTTCGAAGAATGGGATGTGCGCTCGACCGCTTGAAAGTGCCCCTGAACGTTACGCAATTTCCTGGCACAACCTCGCAAGTTTAAGCGCGTCTAGGGCGCGCGACTGATGGTTCTCGCGCTTCACGCTCGATATCGTATGTACCGCGCGCTACGCGCTCGGTCTTTGTATTTTCCACACATTTGTGTACAAAACTTTTAAAATTAAAGGTCAAAGCTTCAACAACTATAATTTGGTGATTGTGAATTATCTTTTGTTAAAGCTCCTTCGGCTTTGACGAACACATTCTCATCACGTGTCTCGTGCTTCGCACTCGCTTTTATAAAAAATGCGAACTTTTCTACATCATTTTCAACTTTACTATATCAAGTGTATATTACATACATTTATTCCTGTACTTCGGTTTGGGGCTGCTTATTCAGATATTGCAAAATAATGTACACATTTTATTTTTCATGAGGCCGAATTCATTTTCAATCGGGCAGGCTGCGCGAGCTCAAGTCACAGAATCTTTTCAACATGAAATATGCTGTTTTTCAAAGGATTCTAGATGACACCTATTTCACCGATTACATGAACAATTTTTTTGACACCTAATTTTCTCAAAAACCCCAGCGTTTTTTTCTTTGGATTTTTTTAAGTTGGTACTAATATGGTGAATATATTTGAGCAGAGTTTATCTTGTGCCCGCGTCTTGGAGAGGAGAAAGAATTTTTTGTTGTTGTGAAAAATGAAAATTCACGATTTTTGCGAAAAGAAGACGAGATATGAAAAAAGTTGAGTAATCAAATTTATCCTGGAAAAAAGTTCTACAAAAAGTCCTTTGGCACTTTTTTCTGTTTTGCGTTATTATTAAACTATTCGCTAAAATATGAA
>JAABKJ010007413.1:0-20995 GCA_011634705.1 Andricus grossulariae | reverse complement strand
ATTTTAAGGCCCATGTTCTTCATGCTTATATTAAGTTTATTCAACATTCTTTGCAAGTCCTCGATTGATTCTGCCATTACAATCTTGTCATCTGCGAAAGCCAATCCACGCAAATATCAAGAAACTTTTTCTCATATAAAAAATAAACCATTTTTTGGAACTTCAAAAGTCGGTACTAGTAGGACATAAAAAGTTCTACAATAAGTCGATCGATGCATCTCGAAGACGCGAAGAAATACATCTTATATAGTATCGTTGTGTTCCGAACATCAAACAAAATATCGCATAAGAGTATGGAGAAAATGTTTTTTTTTCTTCTAATTTCTAAAAGCAAAAAAAAACTTTCAATTGACCGATCTAGCTCAAATCCTATCAGACCTAGACATCAATTGGAGCTACAATTCTTCCAAATTGTATGACCATTGCTCTTTTACTTTTAAAAATTTGTTGAACAGAAAAAAGTTACATGTACCCCCTCAGATTCCTTTTACAGTTTATAATCCTCTATTAAAGTTATATCATATAATGAACGCGCCCAAGCAGCGGGTTTAATTATTTATAAATTTTAAAAGGAGAGTTTGAAATTTTGAACAAATAAAAAATAAAAAGTTTAAGGGTAAGAAAGAAGCTTATGATTTGCTAACAAGAAAAAGCATTGTTGCGATAATTCGTGGCATGATGGGGTGGAATAATAGCAGGAATGATTGCCCTCGTTGAACTCGTCGCCTACGCACACGATGTAACATAATAGGGACTTTAGGAACATGCATTAATATGCCATTAATCCGAACAACGTTTACATCGTAGCCCTTGGCCGTTTCTTTGCTATCATAATGACCCTGCACTGCAACTTCTCAAATATTTGCTTTTATAATATTGGCCCTTAGGCTCCAAACAAGTTCACCATTTCCCTCATGATTACATTTTTTATGCAAACATATCACTTTCTGAGATTCATACGTCGAAATTTAATTCAGAATAATTTTAGTGGGGTCATGATCAAAAATTATTTAACTATTCGTAATTTTCTATCTTTTACTTTTCTATGAAAAAGCCAATTGTGCAATTTTAAACTTTACATCTTCGTGAATGAGCTTTTAAATTATTCTCAAATATTAACCCTTTCAATTTGGACACTTATTCAAAATTTTTAAATTAAATTTGTTATAAATTGAAAACTGTAAACTAGAAGGTTTTTTTAAAGTTTTTTCCATACCAATTTTTAATTATAAGTCTTCAGATGAGGTAGAAGCATTACAACTTAACAAAACAAAATAAAGTTTTTAAAGTTTTGAAATTCCTTTTGAATTAAAAATACGTAAGATTCATTTAAGATTGGAATCGTGTCCTGGACAATTTCAGATATGAATATTTTAGAATATGTTAGACTTTCAAAATTCAACAAAGTTCAGGGAAAATCTAGAAATCAGGGAAAAGTCAAGGAATTTTTTTGATCAGGGAAAGTCAGTTTTATTGGAAAAAAATTGCAAGAGTCAGAGAATTTCTGTAAGAAGCACTTTCAGTAACTGTTACCAATAATGAGGACTGCCATGCAGTTACTTCTAAGCACTTTTTGGTCTCAAATCACTTTTTAATCACTTTAAAAGATATCATTTATTGTATAAAGTTTAGGGTAAAAGATTTCGAAGAATTTTCAATGGATTTCAATAATGTGAAGGAATTTTAATGAATTTTGGGGAATTTTTAAAACATCCAAGGAATTTTCAAGAGCTTTAAAAAGTTCTTACATTTTTATAAACTAATTTTAAACTTCACTTGATTTTTTATGAATTTCATCGAATTTCTCTCATTTTTCTTAAATTATTTCAAATTTACTCCAAATTTACTGAAATCAATGGCATTCTTTGGATTAATGAATATTTTTAATTCATTGGAATTGTTTTGAAGACTTGTGAATCGAATTCTTTTGAATTCTCTGAAATTCAAAAGGAGATGAGTCACATTTTTAGTCACTTTTGACAAGTTTTTTGGTTTAAATAGGTCACTTTTTAAAGTAAATTAGGCTGTGGTGGCCCTGAGAATAATAAATTCAAAATTTATAAATTAAGATGAGATTTGTTCATTCCATTTATAGAAGATTCTATATTTCAAAAAATAAAAGCTGAAAATTTTGGTCTTTAAATATTAATGGTCAGGAGAAATGAAAAATTAGTCAGGGAAAAGTCAAGGAATTTTCAAAATGAAGTTCTGCGGACACCACCCTGAGGATTTGAAAAAATAAATTATAATAATTGAACAAAAGATCAAGTTAACATTCTTTCAAAATCAATCAGTTTTTAATCGGACAAACTTAAAAATGGTTAATTCTCTTCAAATTTGAATAATTTAACGTGGACACCTTTTTTTGATAAAAAAATTTTTAATTGAAAAGGTTGAAGGTTAAAAATTGCTCATATACATAATCGTCCCAATCAAAAATGGTCCAAATTGAAATTGCACGTTATACTTTTAAAAATTCCACTACTTCAATTTTAATTTAAACATTAAAATATATATAAAGTAAAAAAATCAAATTTTGACGTTGAAAATTAAACATTTAAGACAAATAATTTGGAATGAAAGTAATTCCAATTGCAAACAATTTTAATATCTTGAAAATTTTGTTATTGAAAGATTCAAAATTAAACTGATTTGATTTGAAAATTGTGTAATTTTTGGCAAATCAAACTCAGGTGCTGAACTATAAAATTTGATAATAGAAAATACAAAAATGATCAATTTCTAATTGATAGCGTTCAAAATAAAAAATTTCGAATTTGAGGCTCTGAAAATTGAACAAAATGCCACATTATTTGTATATTAAACAAAGTCAACATTTTATGTTGATAATTGAATAATAATTTCAATTTTAATTTGAAGCATTCCAAACAAAACATCTTAATACTTTTGAAAACTTGCAAATTGTAGTACATATTTAAAATTAATACCTTTGAATTAAAAAAATAATAATTAGTATCATTAAGAATTGAATGGAATTAAACGTTCAAAATAGAACAATATTAAATTGAGAATTTAAAATCTCAAGCATTCGCTAATAAACTTGTTTTAAATCTTAAGAGTGTATAAAATTAAAACATTTTTAAGTTCAAAATCAAGAGAAGAGCAAAGTTTCAAAATTGTATTTCATGATTGAGATTAAAAGCCTTATTTAATACAATGTGCTTAAAACCAAAAATTTTTCAATTTAATTTAATTTTAACATAAATTTAATTTCCACTCCCCCATATAATTTATCTGCCCCCTTTAATTCATATGTCCTGTCAGAAATGGTGGAATTCAGAAAATGATAAAGGTTGCCCTAATAACAATAACAGTTATTCTCAAAAGTTACTCAACTGCATTTATTTTTCAAGAAATAGCTTTCTCACATTATATTTCCAACTTTTATATTTCCAGGTGATTCAATTTCACGATTTCGAAAAGCATATTTTTCCACCTTGCGCAAGGGACCTTCGAAACAATCACCATTTCCACCCCTTCGAGTGCAATAACGAAGACAGTTATCTTACATTTGGTTTCTCATAATGATTATTCTCTGGGATACAAACGAAAGAGATCGCCCACGTTGAAGAAAAAATGGGAGTATATGCGTACGATTCGAGGTGATCCTCCCACCAAATTTTCACTCTCCCCATTTAATCTTCACTTCTATCGATATTTCGCACATTATTTTTATTTATTAATCCTGGACACTCCCATGCATCATTATATTTTGGTCAGTTTTTCTATAGTGTGAACTTTTCTTTTCTCACCTGAAAATTTAGAGTCCACTCGATCGGCTTTGTTTTGGGAGGATTGGGGTTGGTACCTGAGAGTTATTATTGCGCGACTGGGTGAGAATTTTGGGTTTGAGACTTTCCCTCAAGAAAGTGGCAAGTGGCAAAAGTGGAAGCCAGTTAATTGCTCATTAAGTTCTTAAGCTTCTATTTCCAATTCGACAGTTTAGTGAACCAATTTAAGTGTCGAGGAATTTGGTCCAAATCTGCTAGTTTTGCCACCTCAGAAAAATAATCTGTTTTGTTTTGTGTAATAATAGAATTAGTTTGTAATTAGGAGCCAGGCTTTCTAAAAATGGGATAATAATGAAGATCAAAATTTAGAGCTAGGACCATTTTTAATTCAAAGAATTCAAAAATCAACAACTTTAAGTTAAAAGTCTTTCAGGGTGGACGTAGGTTGGCGAAAACCTAGAAATCAGGGAAAAGTCAGCGATTTAAAAAAAATCTTACTAAAGTCAGGGAATTTCTGTAAAAGGCAAATTAAATAACTGTCAATGATAATAAATGTGAAATTTTTAAAATGGTATTCAAAATTGTTTTATTCCGTTTATAAAAGGTTATATGTTTAAAATGTTACAAGATTAAGATTCTGGTATTTGAATATTAATGGCCAGGAAAAATTGGTCATGAAACGTAGGGAATTTTGAAAATGAAGTTTTATGGCTACACTGATATAATATACTTGTTAGTAATTTATTTTCCTTATACTGCTTTTTTTATTATGTCTTTTTCAGTTGCTTCCTCTTGACGAATATATTTTTAGCCAAAAATTGCATTATTTTGTTGAAAAAGCAAATATTTTAGTAGCTTTTTTGTTAAAAATTCCTATTTTGGTATTAAAAGTTCAACTAAAATCTTTCTTGGTTGAAGATTCAATTATTTTGTTAAAATATTTTTTATAAAAAATTTTAAATATTTCATCTCTTTTGGTGGAAATTTAATCTTTTTTTTTGGTTTAAGATGCAACTATTTGATAAAGGAATCAACTATTTTGTTGAAAATTCGTTTCTTTTGGTTGAATTTAAGTGTTTCAGATTTAAAATTAAACCCTTTTTTGGTTAAAATATCTACAATTACATCATTCGTTAAGAATTCATCTTTCTTGGTTGAAAATTCAACTACTTGGTTGAAGGTTTGGAAAATATTTTTGTTGTTGTTAAAGATTCATTATTTTAGCTGGCAATTCATCACTTTTGGTTCTTTTTTCTTTGTTCAAAATTAATTTTTTTGTTGAAAGTTTATCTCTTTGTTTGGAAAATTTAATAGTTTAATTGAAAAATCATTTTTTTTCAAATTAATTTTTCAACTGAAAATATACAGTTTTCATTTTTTGTTGAGAATTAATCTTTTTGAGTTCAAAAATCGTATTTTTTAATTTGTATACTGAAAATTCTTTATTTGTTGAAAATTCGTTTCTTTTTTCGGTTGGAAAACTCAATTTCTGGGCTACAAGTTAAACTACTTTTTTTCATTCATTTTTCGTTGAAGATTTATCATTTTAGTTAAAAATTAAACTATCTGGTTGAAAATTCGTTCTTTCGGTAGAAAGTTAATATTTGCTGGTTGAAAAATCAACTGTTTTATACAAAATTCGTCTTTTTGGTTCCAAATTTGTATTTTTTGTTCAAAAGTTTAATTCCTTTATTGAAAATTCAGTTTTTTGGGTGCAGATGTATCATTTGAGTTGCAAATTTATCTCTTTTTTAGTGTAAAAGTTAACTAATAATTTAAAAATTAATAGATTTGGTTGAAAATTTGTTTTTTTTTCTTGTGAAAGTTAATCTTTTTGGTTGAAAATTGATATCTATGGTTTGAAAATTCACCTCTTTCGGTAGAAATTTAATATTTTTTGTTGAAATATCAACATTTATGCTTTTTGTTGAGAATTCATTTTTTTAGATTGGAAATTCAACTATTTGACTGAAAATTCAACTCTGGTTGAAAATTTGACTATTTTTTGGAAAATTCGTCAATTTCTATATAGATTTAATATTTAACTATTTGGTTGAAATTTAAACTATTTTTGATTGAAGTTTGATCTTCTTTGTTTGGAAATCGACTATTGGTTTAAAAATTCATCTTTTCAGGTTGAAACTTCAAGTAGTTGGTTAAAAATTGAACTATTTTGTTGAAAACTTAACGATTTTGTAGAAAAGTAATCTTTTTAATCGAAAATTCAACTGTTTTGTTGAAAATTTGTTTATTTGGAAACAGAATTCGTCATTTTGGATTGAAAATTCATATTTTCTGGCATTTGAATACTAATGGGCAGGGAAAATGAAGAATTTGTCAGAGAAAAAACAGGTTAAATTCAGTACATTTAAAAACTTTCTGAATGAGAGCAATATGCATAGGCTTTGTGATATTAATAATCGCCTTTTTATAAGAAAATGTCTAGTTGGTAGGACAGTTTTTTTTTAGATTATTTTGGTTTGCCGTCATCCATTCATAACCTAATCTCTTGAAATATACTTGAATATAACGAAGTTATAACTGAGAATGTGTCGGATTAAAATCCAGTCTTCAAAGACCGTTTGATCTAATACGAATTAGTAGCAAAAGACGCTAATAGTAATCCCAAAATTTAATAATATTTTATCGGTTTTCAAAGACTTCCACTTACTGATTTTCCCACGAGAGTTTTATGAGAAAAAAAGAGAAAGAATAATTTACTTTTTTATTTTTTATTTGTAGAGATATTAAAAATTCATCTTTTATATACTAAAGATGCGTAACTTCCAATGTTCCAACTATTTTTCATCATTTTCAATTTTCAATTATTCGAAATTATTATTATTATATTATTATATATTTGAAATTGTTAATTTTCTCTCACCAAACTTTCACTAGCATCGGCGTTGTCTTAATTAAAATTCTAAATTGACTTGAAGTTTTTGAAAAGAATTATAATTCTGAATTGCGGCATGGAATTTCCGTAAAGAAATATAATTTTGTGTTTTGGACAGGAAATTTCCGTGAAAAATGATAATTATCAGTTTTGAAGCAGGTATTCCTGTCAAGAATTTTAATATTCACTTTTGAAACGAAAATTTTATTTAAAAAACTATAACTCTGACTTTGGGGTAGGCAATTTCCGCAAAAATTAGAATTTTGGCTTTGTGACAGGGAATTTTAATTTTCATTTTAGGTTCACTTTAGAACAGGAAATTTCGTTAAGGATTATAATTTTTACCTTAAGACGAAAAGTTTCCATAAATCTTCAAGTCAAAATTCGTCAGAATTTGAAACTTTCCTTTTTCGAATTTTGAAAAAAGGGAGTTACTATATTTCTGAATTATATTAGAAAATTTTAGAAATTCAATATATAATTCTGACTTAAAACAGGAAATGTTGTAAATGAATTACATTTTTTCTTGGTGTATGGAATTTTCTAAACAGAATTATAATTCTGAGTTTGGGTAAGGAACGAATGAATCAAGTTTTTCAAAAATTCCCGTGAAGAATTATATATTTGACTTTGGAACAGGAAATTTCGTAAAAAATTATAATTTTTTCTTGGAACAGGGGATTATTAACATGGAACTTGACATTTTTGTAAATATTTATAATTCTGATTTATAAAGATTTAATTTACAAGAAAATACGTATTCTAAGTCAGAATTCGTCAGATTTTGATCATTGCTTCCAATAAAAATTTGTTTGAATTAAAAAATTCTTTTTTTTTCAAATAAGAGTTTGCCAGAATCTAAAACTTCTCTCTTCAAAATTTTAGAAAAAGGGAATTACTATATTTCTGAATTATAATGGAAAGTGTTGTAAATAAATATAATTCTGACTTGGATAAGGTAATTTTCGGAAATAAATGTAATATTGTGAATTGGAACAAGGAATTTCCGGAAATAATTATAATATTCAGACTTTATGACAGGGAATTTGCGTGAAGAATGATAATTTGCACTTTCAAATAGGTAATTTCTATAAAGCATTATAATTTTTATTTTGGAACAGAGGATTTCCATGAAATTTTATAATTTATACTTGAAACAGAGAATTTTTTGCATGGAACGGGAATTTTTTAAAATAGTTTCAATTCTGACGTAGAAGAAGGGAATTAAAAAAATTCTGATCACATTCACAACTATAAATTATTTCCAAAATTCCCTGTTCGAAATGATATCTCTTCAATCTTTTAAAATGTTTAGAAATCTCTTGACGTCGTTAATATTGACCAGGATAAATTAATAATGACCGAGAGAAAACCGGGAAATGTCTGCGAAATTAAAATCGTCCATCGGGTAGACACCCTGGTGCCTCTTTAAGTGTCATATCTTCCTTATACCTTTGATTCTGATTAAAAACGATTTGTAACAGTAACACATTTTCCAAATCGATCAATCGCCGATTATGAATATACGATACAAAATGGTAGAGTAAAAGAAGATATATTTATTAAGTTAATTGCAGTTTAAGTAACAGTTATTAATATTTAGAGCCTACCGTCCCGCCAAGTGTGGTAGGTCGGTACAAGACAGATCCTTTTTTAGCTGACTTATGTGAGCCTCCGAAGAACATCAGAACATGATGAATGGTTGTAGCTAATGCTCACTGATCCTCTCGTTTCGGCAGACTTTATTGATGTTTATCAAAAGAGCGTGGATTTCAGGTCCATACCCAGAATCCCTAAATAGGAAGGGCTGCATATTAAATATCTAGAGTAAAATAACACATTAATATGTATCTCATGGCTCATATTCTCATCATAATTTCTTTATTAAGTCATGTTTTTAAAATTAGTATACTAATTTTCGATAACAAATATTTAAGTAATACAAAATTATTTTGAGACCATAATCAATTTGAGATATCCGAATCAAAAATAAGGGTGGCCACTGAACTATGAATTTTTTAAGACCGGGAAAACCGAACATTTTTGCGTGGACCGGGAATTTGGAATTCGGCTGAATAGATGAGGCAGTATCTCTACTTTATTGTCAATATAAATGATTCAATATAAATTGATTTTACAAAAAACTAATAGTACTGATAATGTGTGTCGCAAATGAGTAATTCCAAAATAACGAAACTATGTGTGATTGAAGCCGTCTTGAAGAGGAATAAAATCGTTCTCAATCAGGTTTTTTGAGATCGCGTTTTTAAGTTATTCACAAATAACCTAAATCCAAAGATTCCGGGGCGAATCACTAGAACTGAAATCATTATAAATAAATCCAAAAAACGGTTCACTTTGACGAATAACGTCAAAACTATATGCGTACAGTGACTTTTTAATACTTATATAATCATATAGTCAATAATAAGTAAACAATTTAAAAATAAAATATATTTCATGTGCATACGTTACAGCTAATTCTTCTTTCTTTCCTTATTATTATTTTTTTGCTTAATTCGATACAAAGATATTTTAATATGCGTTTATAGTACAATAGACTGATTTAGGTTTGAACGAGTTTTAGTGTAGCATACTTAGGATTTTTTTTTTTTTTTTTGAGGCTATTAAGAACTCATACATATTAAGAGCTATTAAATATTTGAGAAAATGTATGCACTTTCTACATCACAATATATTCAATTCTAGTTACAGATCACTTTCCCCCTTGTTTTCATCCTCCTTTTTTCAAGAATTCATTTTTTTCTCCTTTTGCCCCTTTTTCTCGAGTTTTCTATCAAATTCGAACTGAAATAATAGGAGCTTATAAAAAAAAGCTATTTTCGATTAAAAGTTCTACTATTTTGTTGAAAATTTAATTAAAAATTAAACTATTTTGTTAAAAAGTAATCCTTTTTAGTTTTAAATTCGTCTGTTTTGATAAACTTGTAAAATTGTCAACAACAAAAAACATTTAGCGGGACTTTTTCGGTAATTTTGTCAGAAAAAAAGTCCTGATGAAACGGGACACATTTTGAACTTTTCTGGTACCTTAGTCCTTTAGAAGTAATTTTTTGGGACATAAATGCCATGAGCACTTTTAAAAATTTCGATCATAATAAAAATGGAGCTTTTCTAGCATTTTTGTCCTATTTCTTGTCCTATTTCTCCTATTTTTAAAGTGGAACTTTTATACTACTTTTGTCCCAAAAATTATGTAGGACTTGTACAATTTTCAAAATGAAATTAAGTAGGACTTTTCTGGTACTTTTGTTCTGAAAAAGCCCTGCTCAAATCAAAAAATAAATTAAGTGGGACTTCTTCAATACTTTTGTCCTAAAAAAGTCCCATCAGCACTTGTAAAAATTTTGAAAAAATAAAATAAAATGGACCTTATCTAGTACTTTTTTCAGTATTTGGGTTTCAGAAAATTTTAAGAAAAGGTCGTACTCAAGTACTGTGCTGTCCCATACACAGTACTTTAGCGGAACTTTTTTTAAATCAAGTATATATTAATTTTATTTAGAAGAAAATTTATTTGTCTATTTTCGTAAAAAAGTCACCCTTTTCTGCTGTTTTTAGCGCATTTTGGGTTGATAAGTCTAAAGTTACTTAAATCTATTTGTATTTGTATGACTGAGAAAAAATGTAAAAAAAACTTCAATTTTTTCTCGACGATAAAAGTGGCGACATTTTGTTTGTATAATTAATGTTTGTGAATTTGATACTTTATCATTTTGAAGGTTTCATTGTTTCCATTATATAACTTGTTTACCATTAAAAGAATAAATTAACAGATTTTGAATGAATTATTGTTTAGCTTTAATTTGGAAAGTGGAAAATGCAGAAGAGATCAGTTTTGGCAGCTTTAATTTGCAGTTTAGTTTTCATTACAAAAAATGAATTTTTTTCGGCCATAAAAGTGGCCACTCTGAAAATATTAATTTTCAATTTTATATTTAATATTTGAATATTAGCGACCGGGTTTGTTTACTTCCGAAACATTTTGCTTATTCAAAATGTAAATCGATTTTTTTTTTAATTTTCTGTTAAGGAAAGATATTGAGACAATGTAAAGATGTTTCCTCGCATCTTCAGCAATGTCGACCCACGCTTCTAATTCGTATACCTGTAGTCTTACTCTACTTTGAAAGAATGGCATAGGGAAAATATAAATTTTGAGTTCTCACGGAAGTAGCCTCATTTATTTTGGAAGAGAAAACTGCCTTAGGAACTCCTGGCGACAGGATAGTCGTGAATCCTTGCCTATTAATTTTCTTCCTAAATCCAAATCCTAAAACAAAACCTGGAATACAAATTTTATTTTCTGTTAATGTCTTATAGGTACATTTATGAATATATTTTTGTAAAAGTAGTTGAAAATTCATGATTTTACCGAATTTTCAAAGTCCCGAATGTGGAAAAATACCAAATAAATAATTACCGAAACAGAAATTTTCCGAAAAATTGAAGTTCCCGAAGGAATTAAAACTACCGAAAATGTTTATTTCCAAATTTTAAAATGGCAGAAATTTTTCAAACCCGAATTTTCATATTCCCAAAAATATTTTTCCCAAATTCGGAATTTAAAAAAATGCTGCAAAATTATGTCCTCCCAGAATAAGTTGTTCATTTTTAAATTATTCAAATCTTAGTCAGCTTTATAAATGCTTCCGATTCAAAACTAAAATATCGGTATGCATAGTTAGAATTTTATGTTCGATTCTAACCATTAAAAACTTAAAACGGCCTCTATTTCTTAAATATTTTAATGAAATAAAAGATCTAAGTTCAGATTGATGAAGTTTTCACGTTCAAGTTAGAAGTTTTCAATTCTGCAATTTTAAAAGGCTAACTTTTTGTTTCCATTCATAAGTTTTATCTTTTATTATTTCAATTTTGAGCAATCTCATTGAAAATTGTTCAGTTTTAATGGAATCTAATTTAAAAATTTGGAATGGATCACTTGGGATGTTTTCAGCTTGGAGTTTGCAATTTTGTATACCGTTTTTAAATATTATGTTGTTTTAAAGAATTTATTTAAAAAAATTTAATTAGACTAATTAGGCTAATCAGAGAATGTCAGGGAAAAGTCAGGGATTTACAAAAAATGGCAAAAGTCAGAAAATTTTTGTAAGAAGCACTTTTTAAAGAAAAAGTCACCATAGTAATTTTTTTGAATGAAAAGATCACTTTAGTCACTTTTCTTTCGATAAATTAAGCCATGGGTCAACCACTATTAAATTCCGGTCTATACCTATTTCGGAATTTTCATGAATTCTTTTGAAATATTTTTGTGTGTTTTAAAAGATTCAAAGAAAATTTAAATAGATTTTAATAATTTGAAGGGATTTCAAAGGATTTTAGGGTATTTAATTTTTTTGTAAATTCCGAGGAACTTCTAATTTTAATCAATAATTTCAAGAGATTTTAAAGGATTTTAAGTATTTCTGGGTATTTTAATAGATTACAAGGCATTTTCGAGAGATAAACAAATTTCCAAGGGATTTTTAATCGTTTTAACGATTTTAAGGAACTTGAAGAAGCTGTTATGTGTTTGTAAAGAATTTTCGAAAATTTCGGAAAAGATATGGACCGATTTTATAGGCAATATAAGGTTTTAAGATATTTTAAAAGATTTCAAGGAATGCAAGAGATTTCTTAGTGTTTCAAAGATTTGAACAGATTTTCAAATATTTCTTGCAATTTTTTTTTAATTCACCCCGAATTCTTTTAAATTCTTCTGAATTCTCTGAAATTCTCTTAGATTATCTAAATTCACTTGAATTATGCTAAATTCACTCAATTCAATGGATTTAACAAAGTTTTTGTGTCTTTGTTTAATTCGTCTTCTTTTGAATTCACTTGACGATTTCTAAGCTAATTTCAAATTTACTGAATTTTTTTCAATTTACTTGACTTTTTTAAATGTACCTCAAATTGTTATGAATTCGACATTATTTGTTTTCATTTATTAAATTCCCTTAATTAACTCCATATTTACTGAAATCAATTGAATTTTTCGGATTTTGACTATTTTTCTCGATTCATTTGAATTCTTTTGAATTTAACTTAAGTTCTTTAGAAGTCTTATGAATCGAAATTTTTTGAATTCTTTTACATTCAAAAGAACATTAGTGACATTATTAATGCACATTAGTCACTTTTTGGGTTTAAATAGGTCACTTATTCACTTTTTTAAGTTAATGAGGCTGTAGCAGCTCTGCGGGTGATAAAATAAACATTTAGAAATTGAATAGTATATTGTGCACTAAGGCAACGAAGTAGTCTTTTTACGGCCGAGTGTGAGTTTTTGCAAATACGCGAGACCGTAAAAAGACTTCTCTACACACAATATTTTATGCAATAAAAGTATTGCATTCATCATTACTGAAAACTGAAATTCAATTCCTCTAGCTAAAATTTGTCAAATAACTTCAAAATTTATATTCACTAATTTTCACGAATATTCGGTTTTTGATCAAAATTCTAAACTGGTAAAGAAAACAGACATACCATTTGCCAAAATTCTTCAGTTGAATACATATCCAATGAAAAATTATGATTATTTCATTAAAAGTGAATTATGAAACCTTTAATCAAAAATATAGTAATGTTTTGAGTTTTTTATTTGAAAATGGTGGAAAAATTTCACAGTTAGATGAAAATTGTAAAGTTATAAATTCTCTGTATTTGATGCTTGCATTTGGCCATGAAGATAGGAATAGTACTTTACGTTTCAATGCAGTATTATATTCTATGATTGCGAATGAAGGCAATCACAATTACAATAAAATGTAATGTCATCAAAGCGAGAGTTCACGCTTGACGTGAGATGGTGGCTTTTTTGGTTGAATGTAGTGGAAGAGAAGAGAAGAAGTCGGTATTATAGGACTCGTGCGGCTTTGCTGAGATAATTACGATTATTCAGACAGGTATGCACGTGTGTTGGTTAGTAGTTTAGCTCCAGGGAATCATGGGAACCAGAAGGGAAGCTCTTTGGTCCAGACCCAACACGAGCTGGGTACATCGAAGATTCGAGTGGGATAACCGTTCTTCTATAACCCAGCGAGCGTGGAAAGGGTGAATCAGTGAATGGTACTTGAGATACGTTCGAGTGTAAATACCATTGTTCCTGGCACTCTTAACAATTTCATACAAATTGCATGAGAGCTAGGAAGCTTTTTACAATGAGACGATGGCTTTACACTTAGTCGCCTCTCGTGAGTTTTAAACGGTCGTACAGAAAAGAAATCAGTATTTAATTCCATACATATAGGAAAACTTCAAATAGCATAAGTGGGTACAATTCAAAACAGAAATTATTATAAACGAGAAAAAATAGCTCTCAAGCTTAAATATACGCTTCAATTTGAAGTAGTGTAAAATATCTCTCTATATTATGAAAAGATGTTGTTGCCGCCGCTTTTTCAGTCCTGGCCCAGTAAGGATTAAATGGTTAGGTGCCATCGCTGCGGCTTTTGCAGGTCCTCCAGAGCCTTCCGCCAGGGCCTTCAAAGACTCCAGCGAGGTCCTCCGCAATCTCTCACTAGGGCCTCTAGAGCCCCCTGGGAGGTCCTCCACACACTCCCACGACGGTCTCCAGAGCCTTCTATGAGGGACTCCGTCTACAGCCTCTCACGAGGCCTTCTAAAGTATCCCACGAGGGTCTACTGAGCAATCCATAAGGACCAACAGAGCCTCCTATGAAGGCTTAAGAGGTCCACCAGAGCCTACTACGAGGACCACCAGAACCTCCTGTGAGGTCACTTGGAGCCTCCCGCGATGGGTACTACTATTTTGAAAGAAATTATTATTAATTCTATCAGACTTTCTCCCCTTTTCGAAACAAATCAAACAACTGTTAAAGTGGTCTGTTATTCAATTTTTTGGACGAATAATAGGAAAAAGAGGTTTACTTTTATCGTATACCCGAATACAACTTTGACAGGGTGCTTCTTTCTAATTTTGTGGAAGAATAATAGGAAAAAGAGGTCTTATGTACTCTTATCGTATACGCGAGTACGTGAATATTATTTTTTCTCCTTCAATTTTTTGGTCTGATCAAATTTTTTTGTCGGTACTGGTGTGGTATACTTAACTCAGTATTAAAAATATAAAAATAATCTTGGATTTGACAGTTAAACATATTAGTAAGTGGGATTAAACATTTTATAAATATTATATATTTTTTGGTTTATACAAAGTTTATAATTAAAACTTAAAACTTGCATAATATTTTGTTTCCAATTTAAAAGATTAAAAACTCGTAAATTTCACAGATTTACCATACAATTTAAGGTTATACAATTTTGAAGATTTGTACGTGCAAATGTTTTAATTTTAATAATTTGCAGTTTAGAATTCTTCAGTGTTAACGATGTATATAAATGCAAATTCTTAAATTGTGATAACTTTTGGATCAAGTCATGCCAACCCCCGTCAAGTCATATAGCGGCAAGTCACATTTGCGGCAGTTGACATTGCGGTATCTCTCATTCGGAAAAGTTTGAAGTCCACAAAAAATTGGCAACAGTCAGCCCAGTCATATATGTGGCAAGTCACATTTGCAACAACTCAGCAGGAAGTCAGATATGTGGCGAGTCACGTTTTGTGGCTAGTCACATTCGCCGCAAGATACATTGCGGCATCACTCATTCGGAAAAATTATAAGCCTAGAAAAAATGGACAAAACTGCGGGAAGACACACCTGTGATTAGTGACAAAAATAATTTAAGTAACTACTAAATTAAATAACCACACTACTTTTTGATAATTTTTGGTGGACTTTAAATTATTTTTGAATGAGCGATGCCGCAATGTGACTTGTCGCAAATGTGAGGCGCTGCAAATGCGACTTGCTGCAAATGTGACAGCGTTGATTTTTTTAAATTCTTATAATTTTTTATATATGTAATATATGTTTCCGTATATAAAAAAGGAACTTCAAATTACTTTAATCAATGACCGGAAATGTAACAAATTTAGATTTTCACATTGTAACTGTAGCTGTAAATAGTTCCTTTTTTTAAGGAACTTTTCCTCAACACTGCATCTTATTTCAAATTATCCTAAAGCCTGATAAAAATGATTGTTAAGTCGATGTAACATGACGGAAATTCTATATTTTAATTCAAGCTTAAGAATTTTCATTATTCGGAACAACTTCAAGTGGAAACAGAATGTTATAAAATGTCAAACTGGACGGTACGTATAAAAAAGTGAAGACACAAAAGCATGCGATAATTGAGTGGAAATGTAGGAGTCTTTATGTGGAAAAAGTAAATAAATTAATTTGAATATTATTATAATCAATAATATTTAATAACAAATATTAAATTTACTCATCTATTATTATTTTTGGAAGTCTTCTTTTTTTAAAAAGTCTGACCAAACTGATCTTGACCTGAAAGCAGAACATGAAATTGAAGCAAGACCCCACGGCGAAAAAAATTTGTTGCTGCGTTGGCAAAGAAGAGGTATAGCGTAACCGAATTAAAACGGCGTTTGGCACAAGGGATTTTTTTTATTACGTATATAATACAAAAGTGTAGCAAATTGTTTAATCAGACAGTATTAGCTTTATGATATTTTAAAATGAAAATTAAGGTTACAAAAAATATTCTCTCGTTAAAAATTTGTAAAAAGTTTCTGGTATGATCAATAAATATTTTGATTGAAGTAGTTCTTTTACGTTGTTAAAAACCGACAGAAATTCGATATTTTCTGCACAGTTCTTTCTATATGATACAATCTACCATAATATTTCCGTTTCATAATGATTACAAATTTCCTTATCAATTGCAATATTAATCAGCTCATACCCTTTCAAACAGAATTTTTCTACTGTATATAACCTTATCGAAGATAAAAATAAAAATTCCATAAGTATGAATTTTACTTTGAAATTCAATAAATTCTTCTGCTAAATGTACTTGGTGCGGTGTCTGAACCATTTTTGTTCATTAGCCACCTCCGGGAAAATGTTAAAATATCACAAAAAGATCAGCCACGTTGCTGGATTCGATTATCAGCATGATTTTATCAGTTTCCTTCATATATATATATATGATTTGCTCTTACTTTTAGATCTCAGATCAAAGTGAATTCAATAATTTCTATAATAAGAGAAGTGCACTGGCTTTAAAAATTGGAAGAGAAATTACATTATGAGATTGCATCTTCCATTTCCAATTAACGATCTGTTTTTTTGTTCCATTCGTATTTTTTAAGTATAAGGTTATTGTTAGAAGACCGATTTCCCCAAGCGATAAGATACAATTTTCAGCCAGTTTCGAAAAAAGTAGCTTTAAAAATTTACATGCAATTCATATGGAATGTACGAGGGTTTATAGGAAAAAAATCTTTCAAGGACCCTCGTAGTCCACCGATAACGTTCTTGAGTCAAGAGTTATCTTTCTATGCATTGATAATTATATAAATAAAAGAAATCTATTCTTTTTTGTTTCAGGCCAGTTGCACTTGTTATTTTCCGGCTCGAAGTTTTTGTGAGTATAAATGAAGACTAATTATATTACTAAAATCTATTAAAAATACATTTTTTTTGTTTTTCAAAGATAGGAAAGATTGGAAACCATTCAGTGTTTCAGCAAATAAATACATTTTTCTAAATTATACATTTTTCATTCGTACTATGTTACCACAAAATTACGGGCAGAATTTGATGTACACAATCCTCTCTTGCATTTTTATGATTTTGCAATACACAAATATGGCCAAAATGCTTTTTCTTTTAACCCTTCAAGCCCGTTCTTCTTAAAAACTTAACGTGAAAAGCATTTTTGTTGCCAGATTTGGAATCAGCGTTCAAAAGTTCATCAAAAATTACCAGAAACATTATGAAGATGTATTCATGTAGAACATTGTTATCTTTGATTCTGTTGAATTCGCTTTTATTTAATGGAATAACAAAATTCACTTTTAAATTAGTTAAATTAACTAGTTTACGATCATATGTACAGAGAGAAGTTAGAAAATTATAATAGAGCAACGTTTTTATTCATTTGTTATTGTCGGATTCTGAAATATTCGAATTTTTTCAAAATTATATATTATATATTATGTAATAATTATATAATTTTAAATTAGGGACTAAAATGAGTCAAAATGATTTATTGTTGGCTTAGTAAAAACGAGAATATTACAGTTTCCCTTATGTTGAAGAATTTCCAAACAGAATTTTTCAACATCTCATTATGGAGACAAATTAGCAAAAATGTTGATAGGTGAAAAAACACGATAATTCTTATTAGTTTCTGAAAAGAGGGGACAAAATTTGATCGAAAAGAGTCATCAGGTTTTGAAAAAATTAAGTTCAAAATTTCGTTTGCGAATATAAAATTTTACACATTTAATTTTTCAAAAATATACTGCTGAGAAACATTGTTTTGTGTATTTCAGTGTAAAAAAATATTTTTTGGCTAAGTCATATCCGTAGTGTACGAAGGAGGTGCGTTTTGCTTCAAGGATTGTAGCACAAAAATCGAAATTAGTATTTTTGAAGAGCCCAAAAATCAGAGACTCTATTGACACTGCAAAATTCTGAAAAAGATTATTTTTTGGCAGTCCTATCTGCGCCTCACGAAGAGTGATCAACCGATCAATTGTTTGTTCCGAATTTTTTACCTGATAATCTCATTTTAGAAAAAATTTGGGTTAATTCCTTATAGCGTATCACCCTTCGAATTTAGTACAAGGAAATGTTGTAATAAAAAAATCAGTAGTGGGTTTGCACTAATTATACTGTAAGATATACAAGCAAAGAAAATTATGAAAGAAAATTGGCGCAATTTTGTTGCACAATTTGACTTTTTTAAGTTTATGTTTTTTGAATTTTCCTTCCAAAATATCTTTCAGTGTTTTATTATATGTCTTAAAAATGTTTCATTTCAGTTGAAAATTTAATTATTATGTTAAAGATGCAACTATTTGATTGAAAATCTAACTGTTTTATTGGATATTCCTCTTTTTGGATAGAAAGTTCGTCCCTTTGGATAGAAAATTCAACTGTCGTCTAAAAAAATGGTCTTTTTCGCTTGAAAATTCAACTATTTTGTTGGTAAATGCAACTTTTTGGTCTGAACATAATTTGTTGGTTTGTTAAAAATTCAACTGTTTGATTGAAAACTCATCTTTCTTAGTTGAAAATTAAAAATCACCCTATTTCCCCTATTGTTGTGAGATCATTTTGGGCTGTGAAGTCTGTGAAAATATTAAACTTATTTAAAAATTACATCACGCTATTTTTGAAACTTTTCCGCCCCTTCCCCAGGATAATATAACAAATGCGAACACCCCACCCCCCTTTAGAGCCAACATTTTTTGTTAGATTTGATTTAATAAACGCCTAAAATAAAACACAAAGCACACAAACATAATATTTTAACAGACATTTTAAACAAACTAAGAAATCATTTGTATACTAAACAGTTATATTTACAACCAAACAGTTGAATTTTTGCGCAAAAGAAACAAATTTTCAACAAAATAGGTGAATTTTTAACCAAATATGTACATAGTTGAATTTTAAAGCTAAAAAGACGAATTTTTTAGAAGACAAGTTGAATTTTCAATCCAAAGGGACAAATTTTTTATCCGAAAAGGAGAATGTTCTACAAAACAGTTGAATTTTTAATAAAATAGTTGTATTTTTGACAAAACAATTAAATTTTCAAATAAAATGATGAAAAAAAAAATTAATTTTCAAGAAAGATGTTCAACTTTCAATCAAGTCGTTGAATTTTCGATCAAAAAAGATTAATCCTTAACAAAAAATATAATAGTTAATATTTCAACCGAGAAAAGATTTTAATTTTGAATACAATATTCAAAATTCAAATAGAACCAAAAAGAACAAATTTTTAACGAAATAGAATAGTTGAATCCTCAACAGAAAGAGATTCATTTTTAACCAAAAAGTTGCATTTTTAACAAAAAACATATTGAATTTCTACAAAAAGAAGTGAATTTCCAAACCAAAAACACGAATTGTCAGCAAAAGAGTTGAATTTTCAACCAGGTAATACTAGAATTTGCAACCCAAAAATACGAATTTTCAACACAGCAGTTGAATTTTTAAGCCAAAAAGACGAATTTTCTACACTATAAAAAAGTTTATTTGCAACCAAATAATTAAATGTTAAACTAATAAGTATCAATTTTCAACAAAAAATGGAATAGTTAAATTTGTATTTCAAAAAATTGATTTTCAACGCGAACATATTTTCATTTATTTGCATTTGGTATCTTGTTAGTCATTAATTTAGACAAAAGTGAAGTGATAAACTTCAAACGTTGGCTCTTTTCTTGTGTATTTTATACTTAAACATGTCACATTTACAAGCATTAAAGGAAGTGAATTTAAATCTGAATCAGCATGAGAATTCAATTACCAAGGAAAAACGTGGCAAAAAACAAAGTGTCTTTGGACTGATTATAATCTAAGATAAAAAATGTTAACAAATTTTTAATAATTTTTTTTAAAACAAGATTTTATTAAACTATAGTAAAAAGAAACAAAATAATTGACTTTGAAAAGGGGGTTGCAATAATAATGTAATAATAATGTGGCTAAAATTGAAAGCGTGGCACATAAGTAGTGAAATTTCTTTCTCATACGAATGTCATGTTCACTGTATTTTAATTAAAGCTTGTTTTTTATAAAATTATTTTAGAAATTTTTAATTGTCTACTTTTCAGTTTTTTTTCAATGTTTCTTTCTCAAATGTATCCCAATTTCAAGCATTTTGTGTGATAGGTGAGTTGGGGGCGACTCAAATTTGAATTCTAATCTTCTATAACAATTGAGGGGGGGGGGAGTAACTGTACTTTGTACTATACTTTCCAAGAGCTTTTTTAAATATACCAAAATTGTTCGTGTTTTCTAACACTATGAAATTTCGGAGTCTTGTTTACGAAATGAAGGGGCGCCGGGAGGGGTTCAAATTTGATAGAATATTGTACTCTAATCAGAAATACGTATGTATCCAAAGTTTTAAGTCAATTGGATATATTTGGCAGTGTGTCAAAAATGGAATATAAGATTTGACCCTTGTATGTATGGGTAAGTCTAATCGTACGGACCTGGCAAAGGGGTTGGGGGGGGGAACTACCTTTATACATGCATGCTATATACTTTTTTAGTCTAGCCATTAGGGTGGTCCAAAAATGCATTGCAAGTTTTCTTTTTAGTTTTCATGCATATCGTCCCCTCCGTTCGAATCCAGAAAAAAATGCGTTAAAACAATTTCTTATTATATCATTAAGCCGTTTCCCTTTCGGGGTAGGTGTGAATTGCTCGGTTGGAAAGTAGTGATGTGTGGATGGG
>JAABKJ010007412.1:0-20995 GCA_011634705.1 Andricus grossulariae | reverse complement strand
TGGGACTTACCGCGGTCCTACTGGGAGCCGGTGTCATTTTTTAGATGGCAGTTGCTCCCAGTGGGACCCTGCGGTGGCTGTTAACCTTATTTTTTAATTCTATATATATATATATATATACATATAAGCTGTAACCACTTCTTGCGACCGTCAGAGAGGTGGTTACAGTCTGCGATGAACTCAATACAATGATCCGCCAAAAGTCTCGTGCACCCCCATGACGCGGAGGGGCCGAAGAACGACCGCCTTCTGCATTCTTCCCGGAAGTGTCTTAGCATTTTGTTGACATGCACCTCCAAGAAAAAAACGTTACACTTTTGACCAGGCCCATTCCAAACCTTCTGGTCAAACTCTAGACTGATAAAGAGTTTAACACAATATAGAAAATTTCGCATTTTGGACATACTTGAATCGTTTGCGAAACGCGATACACGCAATAAGAATCTATTCGTTAAAGCTTAAGGACCTTCCCCAGGGATCGCCGGAGCTTGTAGCTGGTGAGAGGGCTAACGGATCTCATTAGATTATAGATCTGGAATAGGTGAACCTGAGGGGCTACAAGGTGTGACAGGGGGAGAGATTTAATTGAATACGTAGCCGGCATAGAGCTGGAGATTCTGAATCGGGGTGATACTCCCACATTTCAGACTAAAAACAGGAGTGAGTTTCTCGATTTGACTCTATGCTCGGGTGTACTGAGGAGCAGGGTAGTGGGCTGGAGTCTCCGATGAGGAGTCTCTCTCGGACCACAAATATACCGTGTTTCGAATAAATCTAGGAAAACCGGTGGTTTGCAAAATTAGAAACCCCACAAATACACTTTGGGACTCATATAAAGAGGAACTCAAAGGGAGGCTTGCGGAATTCCCCACAAACTACGGTACCATTGAAAAGTTAGAACACGCCGCGGATTTTCCGCGAAGTGAAAATACAAGAATGTTGTGCAATAGGGCAAATACAACTAAAATAAAATAAATAAATAATAATAATAATAAATAAATAAATACAAGTAAATACAATAAAAACATAAGAAATTATAAACAGGAAGATTGGAGTGGCATCTTCCAGGAATCGAAAAACTTTCCGGAAACAGCGAGGCTCCACCAGATCCTAGCGAAAAATCTGGAAGCTCGCCTCGGGCTCATAAGGCTCGATAATAGCGAGTTTGCCGAAGACGTAGAAGCAACGCTGAATCACCTGATGGAAGTTCACTTCCCGGATTTTCGGCGAATCCGAAAAGACCAAGAGGGGGAAGGCTTAAGCCAAGAGGTGAAGAGTGTCGACTTGAATTTCACTGCTAAGTTTCCTGATTACAAAAAGGTGAGATGGGCCTTAGGGTCCTTCTGGTCCTTTACATCACCAGGGGTGGATAGCATTTATCCAGCGCTTTTACAAAAATGCATGGATTAAGTCGTCCCTCCTTTGACGAAATTATTTAGGGGAAGTATAGCTCTCAAATACGTGCCATCAGCTTGGAAGGTTGGCAGAGTAGCCTTCATACCCAAACCTGGGAGGGAGGGTTACACTGCTGCAAAAGATTTCCGACCAATTAGCCTAACGTCTTTCATCCTGAAGACGTTGGAGAATCTGGTCGAGAAATACAAAAGGGGTATGCTGTGGGCACTTTTTCGGATATAGAGGGTGCTTTTAGCAATACTCCTCCAGAAGTCATCTGTCAAGAGGCTTTGAGATGTGGCGTGCCGGACCAGCTAGTATGCTGTATAGGAAGCATGCTACGCCAGAGTAGATTTGAAACCAGGTGGGGCGAAGGCCTAGTGAGGGGAATAGCGCCACGGTGTTGCCTAAAGGGGGATGTCCTGTCACTCCTCCTGTGCTGCATTGTGGTAAACGGCCTTCTTCGAAGGCTGAATGAAGAGGATAATTTACTCAGGGATATGCGTGTGACTTTGTAATTCTAGTCAGGGGGCTCATCTGGAAACGCTGATAGGTCTCATGAGGTCGGCGCTGCGCATCGTAGAGCTCTGGTACGATAGCTCAGGGCTCTCGCTAAATCCGGAAAAGACCAATCTAGTCATTTTAACGAGAAATTATAAAGTGCCGAAAGTTGACGCTGCTGTATTCTGTGTTGGGAAGCTGACGTTTTCAGATTCAGTTAAATATCTAGGAGTAACCCTAGATAGCAAACTGAACTGGAAAAAGCACCTGGAGACCCACTTCAGGAAGTTTTTCATGACTTTTTGAATGTGCAGGAGAGCCTTTAGATTAACGTGGGGTCTAGGTACTAAAATGCTTGCATGTCTCTACACTGCTATCCTAAAATCTAGGCTCCTACATGCGGTGATGGTCTGGTGGCCACGGGCGGAACTTGAAATAATGCAGGACAGCCTGCGAAGATTACAAACGCTAGCATTTAGGGGTTTAACTGGAGCAGTGAGGAATACGGCCACAGCGGCGATAAGATTCATGTTCTGTGAGGAACCCCTACATGTTGCGATAACTACTAGAGCGGCATACGCTATGGGACACCTGGCAAGAGCAAATAGATGGACTCGGGGGACTAGACACACTAGGCTCCCGAGTGATGTCAGCGCACTGCCGATTCTAGAGATGAGGCATGATAAAATAACAAAACGTTTCAACCTTGCCAAAAATTTCCGCGTCTATACCCCAAGCAGGGATCTGTGGAAAGCAAATGGTAACCCGCTCCTCCAAGGGGAAATCTGGTATACAGATAGCTCCAGAGGAATGAAATGGTCAGGAACAGGAATGTATGAGAGCAAGAGAAGGAGGAGGATAGAGATCCTGCTTGGGCAACATGCTACTGTCTTTCAGGCGGAGGTCCTGGCCGTCCTTCGCTGCGCTGAAACATTATTAGAAGAAACCGCTGCTGGCAAGCAGATTACGATCTGCTCAGACAGCCAAGCGACACTAATTGCAATAGGGAAACGAGACATAACATCAAAACTGGTTTGGGAATACAAAAAGGCATTAAACCAACTTGCGAAAAGAAACAATGTGGCACTCATATGGGTCCCTGGTCGCACAGGGATCAAAGGTAACTAAAAGGCGGACCAGTTGGCAAAACGCGGCGCAACAAGTAAAGACACAGGACCAGAACCGATACTGGGAATAGCGTCTTTCTGTGGCGGGATGGTCATTAAAAGCTGAATCCGAACAAAACACCAAGAATACTGGGAAAAAAGCCAGGGTTGCCGTCAGGCGAAATCCATCCTGGGTTATACCTATAGGATATACAGAGCCAGGTAAATCTTTGGTTTACCTAAGAAAGATATAAGGACAGTGGTACGGATTCTAACTGGACATAACCACTCAAACTATCATATGCAAAAAATGGGGCATAAGCCCACGACAGAGTGCAGGAAAGGCGGCAGGGATGACGAAACATCCCTGCATGTATTATGCCAGTGCTCTGCAGCAGCTAGGCTCAGGCAGCGAACCCTCGAAGCCTATTTTATGGAACCTGAGGAAATTACAACGCAAACAGTATTTGACATACTGGCCTTTACCAAGAGGTCTGGGGGCAACTGCTGAGAGCGAATATGTAAGGGTGTGGCACAATAGTCTTTATAGCTTGAACGCCAAGGGAGCTCTCCATGGGCTCCCCGCCCGTTTCAAAACTAACTAACTAACTAAGCTGAAGGAGTTTTAAGGAAAGGAAATTTAAAATTACCAAATTACAGTTTCCAATTTTTTGACACTCAATATTGAAAGATCTATGCATGAATGTGTGATTAGTAGAAACCCGAACACGAAGCGTGAAGTAAATATATTATTGTGCGCGAAGCGCAAGATTTGACGAACGCGCACTCCAGTCGGGCTCAAACTTGCAAGCGATGATTTTTTTGTTCAATTTGACTGGACTATTAAAATTCCGTAATCATAAATAACCGAAAATTTATTCATCATTTCTAACTTCAATTATTATCATTAGTGTTACATATCCTTCTAGATATTTATCCGCTGAAACGATGAGTACCAGATATAATACCAGCCGAGTTCTATAAACTGGAGTAAATTAAACATAAATGCTCCAAATCGAGTTTTCATAAACAAAAATAAAACATTTCAACTCTATAATATCGGCCCCATTCGAAGTAGGACATAAATAAATTACATATTCTTCTAAATTATGATCCGCTTTATCACTTTGTATCAACGTCGGATTGGCGATCTGGATATCTCGAAAAATCCAAATGGACCGATGTTAGAAGAATAATTCTGACTTCATCCACTGTTTTTCGCGTGAGTGAACAAATTTGGGTAAGACATAGAATCAATAACAAAAAACACAAACAAAAAACAATTTTCTTGCTCATAAATCTCCTCTGAAATATACTTAAGTGGAACGACGGCAGATAGCGCTGGCGAAGTATTTTTAGCTACTTTTTACGGCGGTCCTGATTAAGGAAAAGGTTTGACTGAAATGGATCCAAAATCGGGTTTTACAGGAAGTTAGTACATCATTTATGGATTTGAAATCTGAAAAAATCAAAATCGATATTTTAATATTTCCCAGTACTCAAAATATGTAGTAATTTTTATGTTATGATCAAAAGTTTGAAATGAAAGCTAAAATGACTTCATATTTGGAGAATTAAAACGATAGACAGGTACTCAGTAGTTGTGTGGCCCCATTTTTACTTTTTTTGTAATTAAATTTTTTTTTTTTAATTTTGCATTCAATTATATTTTTTTATTTTTATTTCTAACTTTTAAATATTTGCATGAAATCGATAACATTTTTAGCATTAGATATGGAGTCAAGAAAATTCAACCACTGCTTTAATTGAATTTTCTTCACTCCGTACTTAATGTTAAAACTCTTGTCAAATATAAAGATATTGAAAACCTAAGAAGAAAAAAAAACAAAATTAAATTAAAAAATATAGGGCCATATAACCACTAAGCCCCCATCTATCGTTCAAATTCTCGAAGTATAAAGTCATTGTATCTTTCATTTCAAACTTTTGATATGTGGTGTTAACATGACAATTACGATTTTGAGTACTACGAAATATAGAAATATCGATATCTCGCGAAAAGGAGCAGTTAGGATTTTGATTTTTGATCCATTTTAGTCAAACCCTTTCCTTCTTCAGGACCACCGTTTTTTCGAATAAAAATAGAACTATTATGAGGCGAAATATTATTGAGACAAGGTTAAAAATGAGCAATTATTTTCGATTTGCGTCAAGTTTAACCGGCAAGATTAATTTTTGTTGCAGCGAATCTTTCATCTGTAATCGATGTGAACTATATCTGACGTTTTTTCCTGTGAGATTGATCGCTTCCAGATTCTCAAGCTTTTTTTACAATATAAGTAACTGTAGTTTTTCGTGTCCTTTTTTTGAATATAATAACTTCATGCGGTTATTTTCAATGTAAAACAAATGAATTCGGGTTCCCACCAGTGATATCATTTTAGTAACACTCGAGACTATTTTTTCTGAGGGCGCAGTCCCATGGAGGTAGATGATTAGAATAGTGGAACAGTTTGGACCATTGAGGTGACTGCTAGAGCTTATGCAGGCACCTCATTGGTCAAAACTGTTCCACCATTCTACTAATCTACCTCCATGGGACTGCGCCCTGAGTCTTATTGTAATATATGAAACTAGCCCTGAAATAATACTTTGTTTTTACAGTGGCCCCTGATTGGTAACCATTTTCAATTTTAATATCGCTTGAACGCGAGAAAGTGTTTGGTAACAAGGCTTATGTTGAAAACCATTCGAAGGCTCAATCGTATCCAATCATTGGTTGTGCAGTTTTTTCGAATCCATGAAACGAGATATTAGATGAGAAACATTGAATCGATTACAATCTTCTTCTACAAAGTTAAAGATGATGAAACATGACCTCAAATAAAATTAGAAAACGATTTGTACTATGTGCGCGTACGTCTCAGAAAACACGTACCCACTATGTAAGTATGAATCGAGATATAAGAAATTAAAAACATCTGATAAGATTTGGTATGACACTTCATTGCCTCGATGGTAAATACTCACTTTATTCCAATAAATTATGAGCGAAAATCAACCCTAGTGATGTAAAGTGGTCAATCCAGAGATTTGACAATCTTTTGAGTCAATAATTAATCGGTAAACATTAAATTTATATAATGGAAAGTACGTTATCGAATGAAATTGAGAATGATAGTTTTGAATTTTTTTTAGACTCGAATATTCAAGAGTATTCAGAAAAGTTTTTTTTTAATCCTGGATTTAAATAGATTCAGTTTCTTAATTTCATATCCAAAATCATGGATTCAACAAAATATTGAACAATCAAGGAGTTGTGTGCATTGAATAATTCCTCTATTCACATTAGATCTTAAATCTCCAATTTAGTTCAATATAAGAATTCTACCGGATGGAGAAAATTGAACATACAAAATAACTTTTTCTAATAAATGATATATTCTCGTAGATTTCTAACCCTGAACCGAATGATATATACAACTTGTGTTCAGATTAAAACTCGAAAAATGTAGATAATCTTACTAGAATAGGGTGGCAACGTATCTGATGTAATTATTATCTCATTCAAACATAGTCTCGAATTAATATAAGTCGCCCAGCGGGCAATTCTAATGCTGGTCCAGTACGGATACATAAAATTGGGAATGATAACCAGCCTCTTTGCTGGCATTCTACTAACAAAAAATTGGCACAGCTACACGACAGTACTGGTACTGGTCTTCTACTGATTTCGTACTTAAGAAATTGCTAGCCAGTAGTATGCCAGTGCAGAATATATTTCGGACATGCGTTTTATTGGCTTGAACTATTTGTTTTGACCAAACCCTAGTCTCTGTGAAAGATAATAGTTCACTTTTACTTTAAAGTATATCAAAATCTATATTTGGTCACTTTTTTTTAAACCAAACTTCCACACTTCTTATTAACTACTACCCTGGTCGACACAAATAAGACCTACTATTATTTTCTCCACATGGTCCAAATCCTTTCTTTGCAGATTTAAAACGTTTAAGAAAGACCTTACAAGAATCTCAAAGAAAAAGTTAATCAACTTTATCATTTAAAAAAATTGAAGATTTCAAAAAACAATTCACTGAGATGAATGTATTCTTGTGTCATAAGGATGTTCCTAGGGAGTGATTCCATATCAAATCATCTGAAATAATTTCATCTGTTGTTATTAATTTTGATGCAAATTATAATATCCGTTTTCTTATGTGTTGAAAGAAAAGCAGTTACATAATTTTTATAAAATTCGAAGAACTTAGGAGATACTCAAAATTGAAAATGTTGGCCCTTTTTTTAATCTAAATAACTTTCGTGATTTTAATGATACTAAGATTTTTTTTCAAATTATTTATCGTAGGACGCAGTTTTGTAGAAATATTTTTCGGAAAAAAATTAAAAACTTTTTGGATCTGTATAAGTTTTTAAAAAATAATGAAGAACGTACGCCATGGCCAAATTTTTTTTTAATTTTCATGTATATCAGCCGGAAATTAATTCAAATCCACAAATGAGTGAATGATTTTTAATTTTGAAAAGAAAAATTATATTTCGAGGTTACGCGAGCCCCATGTATATCTCATAAGAAACAAGAGCTTCTTGTAAATTTTATTCCGAATCGAATCCTATTTTTTAAATTTTTGGCGCCAATTATGATTTTTCTTTTTTTTAATATTAATTATTTATAATCCATAAACTACTTTTACCTCTAGTAAGAAGGGAATTAAAGTCAGATATCAATTTTAGAAATATCTGTAATAATTCACTCTAATATTTATTTTTTTTTCATAACACAAAAGCCAAAACAAAGTTAAACATTTCAGGAAAAACCGCAACTTTCTGGCAATTATTTAAGAGGGCATAGTTAAGAAGAAGAATAAATTGTTTAAACAATTATGTTTGCTCCATTGCATTATTTATTACCTGATTTTGACTAAAAAGTGAACAAAATGTTGAAAATTTCAGAAAAAATCACAACTATCTAGCATTACTATAGGAGAAGATAGTTATAACCAACAATGATTCGTTGAAAAAATTAGAATTGCAAAACTTTATCAATTATTACCTCGCTCTGAGTGTAAAGTGCACAAAATATTGAATATTTAAGAAAAAACCGAATCCTTCTACCATTATTCAAAGACAATATTATTAAAAATAATACAATATTCTTCAATCAACTATCTTTGTTAAATTGAATTAATTATTACCTCACTCTAATTAAAAAGTTTAAAAATTTGGGAATAACCGCCACTTTCTAACTCTTTTCTAAGAAAACTTTGCAAAAAACAATAATAAATTGTTTAAACAATTTATATAAGCATATAATTATCAGCGAAAGTAGTATTTTATGTTTTATAAACCGTTTGTATTTTAAAACCCACAAAAGAAATCATAATAATTAGCGTCAAAAACTTGCAGGACAACATTTTTCACTTATGAGTTTTTTTGGGGGATTTTATGAATCCGACTATGGCTAATTTTGAACAAAAATGTAGAGTTAACTGAGTTCACTTAATATTGACGATTCAAAAAAGAAACATCTTTTTTCTTATGGGAAATATCTGTTAAACTGTATAGGGCTTGCGGAACCTCTAAATATCATTGTTAACCGACAAAAAACGCATTTTTTATGTTTAATTGTTTCTAAAAAATAAAACAAAATTTAAAATGCAGAATTTTTGTTTTTTAAAACGTATTTTTTTTTAACGTCTAACCTTGAAAATTAGTTAGCCCTGAACGACCTGGAAAAGGGGTTAGTCTTATAGAAAATTTCGTGTCGGTAGATAGTTCATTTAATAACCACATTCGTAATTAAGTAATCAAAATTCATCGATATACGAGGATAGAAATTTATTATTATATGATGTTTACAAGAATCGTCGTATCATAATTATGCGACTTAGAGAAGAAAAATCTAGACCGTGTCTAATCATAATGCGGACCTGTCTTGTTATCTTATCTATCTTGATCTTTTTTGTTTTCAGACAATTTGTACGGGCTCTGGAATTTTGAAATGTCTACACGCTGAATTAACATTTTTAATTGTCAGTAGACAAAGTTGAACAATTATTCGAAGTTTATTGCTCCCAGTTCTCAATTTTAAAACTTTAATCAAGTCAAAATTTTAAATTGAGATATTGCAAATGCTGACATACTTTTAAGATACTTCTAAAGGGTTGAGGTCCTCGACCAGTCTAAAGAAATCCAGTATCCAAATCAGCAAAACTTTCGAAATTTCAATACTATTGAGTTTTCGCAAAAACGGTGAGAGATACGTAAAAGCTGTCAACATGCTAAGCATTTTCTTAAGAGAGCGAATCCTTGACCAGCCCGAACTGACGCATTATCAATGATTGGCAAATTTAACCAGTATGTCCATATGTCTCATATTCATTCGAACTGGATGCTAGGGTGAATTAAAAAAACGTCTTCGTCGACTTAGAAATCAGGAATGGGTTGAAATATTTGCTCTTATTATTACAATCAAAAATACAATCATTTCAATAAACTAAGTTCACTTGAATTGATTAAAATATCGAGTAATATCACAAAATTGAAACAATAATAGGCTCGATAATTTAATCAACTTACACGAAGTTATTTTTGAATTATTGTATTCTATTTTTGTATTATTCATGATAATAAGTAAGTCTTATTCAGGGAGCTTTCACATGGGAGTCAAACTATGCGATATACGAAAAAGGGTCCAAAAAACCAACTGTTGCTTTTTAGAAGACCTCCAAAATCGTATGTAAGCTTATTTTGATATAACTCACGTGTTTTCTATTTTACATTGAAAATGCTATTAGAAAGTTGAAAATTCGCATTTTCAGCCAAACAACGTGAGATGTGAAAAAAGGTCTTGTAAAGAAATTAGTGTTTCTAAAAAGACTTACAAAGTAGCCTTTGATTTTTTTAAAGATTTGCCATTTTGCTCTTAAAAATTGAAAATGCTATTGAAAATCGACAAATTAAAATTTTTGCGTCTATATAATTTATTGGGGAATTTTATAAATACATATAAATAGTCGAGCATGCGTATTGTAATTAAAAATGTGTTTCTTAAGGCCAATAAAAGCTTAAGTAAATCAATTTTCTTTTTAATCCAAAACCATAACTTTAACAATCTCTTTAAAGGTAGTGGTTTTGTAGTCGAGCGCGAAGCGCAACACCAGACAGTGTCAAGACGCGTAGCCCGAGATCCAACAAACTAACATTAGACTAGAGCTATTCAGAAAGAATATAAAAGATCAAACGTCATGAATTTAAAAAAATTTCTCATTTGAAATTTTTGAAATTTGAGGTTTTTATTCAAATAATAATCTCACTTCTCTAAAATTAATCGGTTTCTTCGAATCAAAGAATCCGATTTTTAATTCTATTCCTACAGTAAGATTTTTCAAGGTAGTTATTACTTTAATTTACACTACGATTTGCACACATTTTTATGTGCTAAGCATTTATCTGGTTTGTTCGCTAGTCACGTGAAAATTTTAGTTCGTATATTGTAAAATACGTGAACCTTTTAAATCAAGAAAAATGAAGTCATGGTTATGCCTATATGAGCGCAATAAATCAAATGTATGAATTTTAGTTATCTCTTAATGCTACATTTTTCCACTGTATTTCGTAATATGTACAATCTTTATAAAGAACAATGGAACAGTGAATTGTACACATATATACCAGTTATTATTTTTCAATTCGGCAGTATAGGCTCACGAAAATTCTAGAAGAACTCGCTATTCTTTATAGAAAAAAAATGAAATTACTCATCAGAACTCTCCTGATATTTTTGTCCTTTGATAATTGTATCAGTAAGTACCATAATATTAATAAGTTTCGTAATATAACTAAGATAATATTTTCTATTCATTTACCATCGAACGGGGTAATTTGAGACATGTGGGGTAATTTCGGACATTTCTAAATTGATAGTTAAAATTACTTGAGGGTTACTTAAAGGGGTTTTAACCAGAATCTAGAACCAGTTAAAGCCTGAACTGGTTCTAGATTCTGGTTTAAACCCCCTTAAGTAATTCAAACTTTTAACTTAGGAATGTCCGAATCCACCCCACATATCCGCAATTATACCGTTTGACAGTACCTTCTTATTATATTTAAATTATATCCCAACCTTTTAAATCTATAAATCTGTATCTCATTTTTCCAGAATCATGTTCATCAGATCCAAGTAAAGCCAGCAAATTTTTCTCAGATCTCGGAACTGATATTAAAAAGGAATTTAAAGCAATACCTAAGAGTAAGTTAAATCCTTTTTTTTAGCCATGAGGTAAAATTTGCTTCCCTATAGCTTCAGGTATTGAAAATATTATTCATTATTACACAATCCAACTGAAGGAAGTAATTTTCTTTTATTAGTTGTAAACGATGCGGCACCATATGCGGCTCAACTGCCTATAGGTAAGTACACTACACTTCTTGTATTTTTTGAAATTTTACTTATCTTATATATAAATTATATATTGTTAAACTACTCACAAAAAGTTTGGCTACTTTCCTTCAAGCGTGTGAAAATTCATACTTCACTTCAAAGACCGAAAATACTGAAAAGACTTCAAAAAACGTATGGTTTCGAAGTCAACAGTTTTTTTCTGTAAAATTAAGATTTTGAAATCTTGGGTTCAACTCTTTGCTAATTCTGGAAAATTTGAAAAAATCATCGAATTATAATAAATAAATTTACATTATATATATATACCAGCATCTCACCCATCTCACGGTTGTGAGACGTGGCCATGAATGGGATTTACTGCGGTCCTACTGGGAGCCGATGTCATTTTTTAGATGACAGTTGCTCCCAGTGGGACCCTGCGGTGGTTGTTAACCTTTAGTTATATATATATATATATATATATATATATCTTATGGAATCTGAAATTGCATCATATAAAAAACGAAGGTTAATGTCGAATCTTGGACTTTTGGCTCTAAAACATTTATACTGCACGAGTATATATTTTTTATAAATATGCAGCAATTACATAATATTTAGTCGTAGTTTTGATTTAGATTTAAAGAATAAGATTTACATTTTATTTTATGATTTTTCCCATTTTTAGGAACATTCTTCTAGATTTGGCGAAGAGTTGAACTGAAGGTTTAAAAATGTCCATTTTGCTAAAAAAAATCTGTTGACTTTGAAGGTACATATCTATTCTTAGACTTGTTCATTAAAGTAATTTCAACGTAGGCGGTTTCGGCGCGAGATTTTATCTTTCAAATCATCCTACTGAAAAAATTCTATTCTAAATTTAAGTATTGCCAATTTAGCCTCCACTCTCCTGAGACGGCAGAAAAAATATATGAGAGGAAGATATAATATCTATTAATAATTGTAATCGTCTTTATCCTCAACAGCTTCATTTCTATAATTTCAATGTAAAATTATAGTTTTGAATGTGCACTTCTGCAATCGTTTAATTTTTGAGACCTAGAATCTAACATTTTTTAATTTTTAGTTTGTTATCTTAGTTTTGCTGACCAGATAAAAATAATTTGAAATATACAGTTCTTTATGCATTTTTATAATTATTATATTTTTACTGGCATTGCATTTGAACATAATTAGTTCAGGAGGTTTCCAATTTTTAAATTTCACTATGCAAAAACAAAAATTCTGTAAGTTCTGTGCGGATAATATCGTCTTCATCGATTTATGACTCTTTTAATATAAATTTTAAAACTGTAGTCATTAAAATTTAAAAACAAATTAAAAGCCTTCAAATTTTGAAAATTCTATGAACATTCCTTAAATTTTATCAACTTTCTTTTTATATTCGTTCAAATATTATAAACTCACTTCAAATCTGTACAAATGTATAGAAATACAATATAATCTATTGAAACCCCTGTAAAATTCGGTGAAGTCTGATATTTTCTTAAATTCTGGAAAATATATTGAAATACCTTGAGAGCTTTTGAAATCCCTTAAAATCATTGCAAGCTTCGAAGATTTGATCAAATCCGTTAGAATTCCTTGTAAAATACCCTAAAATCCTTAGTCCTTTGAAACCTCCTGAAATCCCTTCAAATGTTTGAAGTCCTTTAAACTCCCTCAATTCTTGTGAATAAAGTCTTTGAAATCCATTAAATATTATGAAATTCATTGGAATGCTGTGAAATTATATGAAATCTGACCATATTCCTTAAAATTTCTTTCAATATTTGAAGCCCTGTGAAATCCTATGAAATCCTTTGAAATCCTGTGAAACTTATTAAAATACCTTATTGAGAGCCTTTGAAATCCCTTAGAATTATTTAAATCCTCAAAATTATTATAAAACCCGTTTTAAAAACCTTTCAGATATTTTTAAATTTTGGAAGTCTTCTGAAGTCCTCGAAAATCCTTTGGAATTTCGAAGCTTTCAAATCTTTCGAAATTCAAAGAAATTCTTTGAAACGGCATATTAGCCAAACTATTTTAAATTATCATCAAATCTTTGAAATCATACGAAATCCCTTATTCCTTGTGAAATTCTTCTTAACTTATAGAAATAATATAAAATGTTACAAATAAATATAAAAATCATGGTAAATCCCTTAAATTAAAAGCTTTGAATATTTCTTAAAATAATTAAAATCCTTGTAAATTCTATAAATTTATTTGAAAGCTATTAAAATCGTTTGCAATACCTTAAATCACTTGAAATTTATTAAAATCCTTTTGAATTTGTAAATCTTACAAATCTTTCGAACTCTTACAAAAAGTTTTTTAGAACGGACGTTAGGGTCGGTCTGCAAAACTTTTATCGGGTCGGCCGATGAAACCTAGTCCCCTTATAAACGCTAATTTTCACGCATAAATATTAATAATATTTCCATTTGTCAACATGAAGATGTGTAAAGGCAAGAACCTCAGGTGAATGAAAATTTATTTAATTGTAAACACTTTACATTAAGAAGAGTTTTAACGCTTTGAATTCTTTGATTTTGTAGTTGAGTATTCAGTATTTAAATGGAACACTTTTTCAGATATAAAACTTTTAATTTTGTTTTGCTTGTAAAAATGGTTGGCAATCGGAAAATGACAGGAAACTTGTTTTTATTCTTGGAAGCCACTCTGAAATATTTATGTTTAGAATTTGACTGCTAATGAGAAACCTATCACTCGCACAGCTCACGAATCATGATTACTAGTCTAAAATAATATTAAAGGCATTATATTATATACATACAGCAATTGGTCAATTTCATTAGTCATAGCTTTCTATGTGTATACAATTTTCGCCCCCCCCCTAGCCAGCCAGGTCACTTCTCTGGATCCACGCTTGTATTAAAAGGTTTATAGTTCATGACGGTACATGTTACCATCTATATTTATATTTTATATATATTTATATTTAGCCCTTGAAGCTGGGTAATAGATGCAGAGGTATACTTATACCCAGATGGAAATATTCACATGGAATTCCACGTTGAAATTCATGTGGACATTTGCTCCTGGATATAGATATGTATAGACTTCCATGATACCTAGGGTTTGCTGTAGATTTTAGAAATACTTATAGCGCAGGTCACTTATCTAGCTATATGAATTACACGTGTTCCAGTGGGTTCTGCAGTTGGCATGGGCCAGACAATAGGTACAGATATGGGTCAGGCATTACGAACCAAAAAGACACAGACAGGTCAAAATCCTGGATCTGCTGGATACTCACCAGCAGGAGGATACCCACCAGCAGGGGGATACCCACCAGCGGGAGGATACCCACCAGCGGGAGGATACCCACCAACAGGAGGATTCCCACCAATAGCAGGAAACCCACCAGGAGGATACCCACCATCAGCAGGAAACCCACCATCAGCAGGAAACCCACCAGCAGCAGGAAACCCACCAGCAGGAGGATACCCACCAGCAGGAGGATACGCACAAGGAGCAGGATACCCACCCGCTGCTTCATCAATTCCTCCTCCAGTGGGAACGGAATATCATGAAAGATATTCATCTACCAGAAAAGCAGGATATTCTGACGGATATTCCGGGATTGGAGGAACGGGATATTCTGGAGGATATTCCGGGATTGGAGGAACGGGATATCCTGGAGGATATTCCGCTACTAAAGGAACGGAATCTCTCGGAAGATTAACACATTTTGTGCAAAGTTTTGGAAATCTAGCTGCTAGTAATGGGCGTCCTGGATATGCAGGACATCAGGGACATTCAGGGCATTATTGGCAGCATGAACATCCTAAACAACATACATGGCAGCATGAACATCCATCGCAACATTCTTGGCAGCACGAACATACTAAAGAACATACTCGGCAGCACGAACATAAAGAACATTCTGAACATGATGAGCATATGGAACATAAAAAAAAAGAATAGTTATTTTGTCTACCTACTTGTTCCTAAATTTTGTAATATTTTTGAAAAATAACCAAATAAATTAACAGTTCCTAATTGTTCTGAATTTCAATTGAGTATTTTCTTTTACTATCAAATGATAACGTTACTTTTCATTCCAAATTACTGATTAGGTTTAGGTCAATAACTGCCCAAAATTATGGTTCCAGACACCTTCCCCTGCCTCATGACATTTTCTGTAACTTCACTTTCATACCTTCTTCTCATTGCTTCATTTTGTTGTTTTCACCTATAATAGACACCAGTTAGCCGAAAAAAACCATTTGCTTGAAGAAATTATAGATACGTAGATCTTAACTTAAAATATTTGGATGGACGTCTTTTCGAAGCCCTGAAAATTTCGAGGCTGCGTTTTCAATCACTTGTTTGTTATTAACAAAAAAACGTGAAATCGCAACATTTTCTCAACACGTTTGCTTGAAATGTTACTTTCAAGTAAGAGATAAGTAAAAAGCGTATAGGACTTTGTTTTTATAGTATAAAATAAGCTTTAAAATTAGTCTTTAGCAAATATCTTCAGAAAAATATTTTAAGTGATATGTATTTGTTAATTAACATTGTGCTTTTTTCAGTGAAGACAAAGCAACGATGAATTTTCATTGTTTCAAATAAATCGCGAACGGGTTTATACTATTGGATTTTCAAATTGAATAGGTCAAAGTAATCAAACACCTTTTTTTTTTGATTTCATAATCCAAAAATGACAGAGGGGTGAGGGAGCACATTTTCAATAACATACATATTTTGTAAAAAAAACTGTTGAGTCCAGCTACGCTAAAATATGTAACAGGTTGTGCAATTTTAAGAAAAAGTATGCTCAAGGTGTCAAAAAAATGTTTGACATCGTTTATAACAAATCGTTATAAGCAATGATTTTCATTCCATGCACACAACTGCCAGAGAAATCTGAACAAAAATTATGTGTAACCAATTAGGAAGGTGGATTTTAATTATTATTTTTTCTAAAATACTACAGTCAATATATTAGTTGCAAAATATGTTATTTCAAATTTTATAAACAATATCACAGAACTTCGCTGGCACCTTTAGGTATGGAAAAAAAATTTTGGTTGGAACAATTTGTTATAAAAACCTACGAACTACCCCTATCACATGTAACGTACCCAGTCTTAGCTCCCTTCTACTAAAACTGCCGAAAAAACATCAAAATAAAAATTGTTACCACAGACAACTTTCCACGGCTCCAGTTGATATACCTATATCCACAGTAAAATTATGCAACCCCTGGGGGCTACCCATATCCCATTCAACGAACCAAGTCTCAGTCCCCCCCCCCTCAAACTAAACCCGCAAAAAAAAATAAAAATAAAAATAATCACCACAGATAACTTTCCAAATCTCTCGTTGATATATCTATAATCCCAGTAAGATTAAACAAACCCTAGGAACTACCCATGTCACATTTAACGTACCAAGTCTCAAATCTCTTCAACTAAAACCGCCAAAAAAATTTAAAAATGAAAATTGTCACCACAGAAAACTTTCAAAGACTCCAATTGATATACCTATATTCACAGTAAAATTACGCAACCCCTAGGAACTAACCCTATCACAATTAAGGAACCAAGTCTCAGATCCCTTCAACTAAAACTGCCAAAAAATTTAAGAATAAAAATAATCACCACAGATAACTTTCCTAATCTCAAGATGAAATATCTATATTCCCAGCAAGATTACGCAAGCCCTAGGAACTACCCCTATCACATTTAACGTGCCAATCCTCAGCTCCCTCCAACTAAAACCGCCAAAAAAATTTTAAAATTAAAATGATCACAACAGATACCTTTCCAAATCTCTCGTTGATAAATCTATATTCGCAGTAAGATTACATAACCCCTAAGAACTACCCCTATCACAATTAACGTGCCAATTCTTAGCTCCCTTCAACTAAAACCGCAAAAAAAAAATTAAAAATAAAAATGATCACCACAGAAAACTTTCCAATACCCCAGTTGATATACTTATTTTAACAGTAAAATTACGGAACCCTTGGGAACTACCCCTATCACTTTTAACGAACCAACTCTCAAATCTCTTCAAATAAAACCACGAAAAAAATTTAAAAATAAAAATATTCACCACAGATAACATTCCAAATCTCTCCTTGATATATCTATACTCCCAGTAAGATTACACAATCCCTAGGAACTACCCCTATCACATTTAACGTGCCAAATCTCAGATCCCTTCAACTGAAACCGCCAAAAAAATTTGAAAATAAAAATAAGCACCACAGATACCTTTCCAAATCTCTCGTTGATATATCTATATTCCCAGTGAGATTACACAATCCCTAGGAACTACCCCTATCACATTTATCGTGCCAATGCTCAGCTCCCTTCAACTAAAACAGCCAAAAAAATTTAAAAGTAAACATAATCACCACAGATACCTTTCCAAATCTCTCGCTGATATATCTATATTCCCACTAAGATTACACAATCCCTAGGAACTACCCCTATCGCATTTAACGTGCCAATTCTCAGCTCCCTTCAACTAAAACCGCCAAAAAATGTAAAAATAAAAATAATCACCACAGATACCTTCCCAAATCTCTCGTTGATATATCTATATTCCCAGTAAGATTACACAATCCCTAGGAGCAACCTCTATCACATTTAATGTGCCAATCCTCAGCTCCCTTCAACTAAAACCGCCAAAAACATTTAAAAATAAAAATTGTCACCACAGACAACTTTCCAATACCCCAGTTGATATACCTATTTTAACAGTAAAATTACGTGGGAACTACCCCTATCACATTTAACCAACGAAGTCTCAGCTCCCTTCAACTAAAACCACCAAAACAAAATTAAAAATAAAAGTAATCACCACAGATACCTTTCCAAATCTCTCGCTGATAGATCTATATTCCCAGTAAGATTACACAACCCCTAAGAACTACTTATATCACATTTAGCGTACCAAGTCTCAGCTCCCTACAATAAAAAACCGCCAAAAAAATTTCAAAATAAAAATTGTCACCAAAGACTACTTTCCAAGACTCCAGTTGATATACCTATTTTAACAGTAAAATTGCGCAACCCCTGGAAACTACCCCTATCACTTTTAATGAACCAAGTCTCAGCTGAATTTATCTAAAACCGCCAGAAATATTTCCAATTGAAAATAATCACTACAGATACCTTTCCAAATCTCTCGTTGATATATCTATATTCCCAGTAAGATTACACAACCCCTAAGAACTATCCCTAACACATGTAACGTACCAAGTATCATCTCCCTTTAAGTAAAACCGCAAAAAAATTTCAAAATAAAAATTGTCACCACAGACAACTTTCCAAGACTCCAGTTGATATACCCATATTGACAGTAAAATTACGGAATGCCTGGGAACTACCCCTATCACTTTGAACGAACCAAGTCTCAGCTGCCTTTATCTAAAACCGCCAAAAATATTTCAAATTGAAAATAATCATCACAGACAACTTTTCAAGACTCCGTTTGATATACCTATATTCGCAGTGAAATTACATAACCCCTAGGAACTACACCTATCGGATTTAACGTACCAAGTCTCAAATATCTTCAACTAAAACCGCCAACAAAATTTCAAAATAAAAATTGTCACCACAGACAACTTTCCAAGACTCCAGTTGATATACCTATCTTCACAGTAAAATTACACATCCCCTAGGAACCACCCCTATCACATTTAACATACGAAGCCTGAGCTTCCTTCAACTAAAACCGCAAAAAAAAATAAAAATATAAAAACTGTTACCACAGACAACTTTCCACGAGTTCAACTGATATACCTATATTCACAGTAAAATTACATAACCCCTAGGAACTACGCCTATCACATTTAACGTACCAAGTCTCAAATATCTTCAACTAAAACCGCCAACAAAATTAAAAATAAAAATTGTCACCACAGACAACTTTCCAAGACTCCAGTTGATATACTTATATTCACAGTAAAATAATGCAACCCCTGGCAACTACCCCTATTACTTTCAACGAACCAAGTCTCAGCTCTCTTCAACTAAAACAGCCAAAAAAATTTCAAAATAGAAATTATCACCACGAAAAACTTTCCAACACTCAAGTAGATATATCTACCCCCAGAGTAATATTCCACAATACCTATGAACTACCCCTAACAAATTTAACGACTCAAGTCTCAACTGTCTTCAACTAAAACCGCCATAAGTTTTCAAAATAAAAATTGTCACCACAGACAACTTTCCAAAACTCTAGTTAAAATATCTATCGCCTCAGTAATATTTCACGACCCCTAGGGACTACCCCTATCATATTTAACGAACCAAGTCTCAGCTACCTTCAATTAAGATAGCAAAATAAAAATTTCATATAAAAGTAATCACCACACAACTTTCCAAGTCTCTCGTTGATATATCTAGACTCAGAGTAATATTCAACAACACCTATGAACTGCTCCTAACAAATTTAATCACTCAAGTTTCAACTGTCTTCAACTAAAACCACCAAAAAATTTCAAAATAAAAATTGGCACCACAGACAACTTTCCAAAACTCTAGTGAATATATCTTTCATTACAGTAACATTCCACGATTCCTAGGAACAGCCGTTATAACATTTAACGATCCAAGTCTCAGCTGCCTTTATCTGAAAACGCAAGAAAAATTCAAATTGAAAATAATCACCACACGCAGCCGTCCAAGTCACTAGTTGATGCATTTACCCTCACAGTAATATTCCACAACCCCTAGGAACTACCCCTATCACATTTAATGAACCAAGCCAGAATTACCTTTAACTAAAACCGCCAAAAAAAATTTAGAATAAAAATAATCACCACAGACAACTAGGTATTTCGTAGGGGTCGTGGAATATTACTGGAGTCTTGGAAATTTGTCTGTGGAGTGTATTTTTAAATTAAATTATTAGTTGAAGGTAGCTGAGACTGGATTCGTTTAATGTGATAGGGATAGTTCCTAGGAGTTGACCAATAATACTATGAGGGCAGATATATCGACGAGAGACTGGAAAAGATGTGCGTGATGATAATTTTCATTTAAAAATTTTGTTGCGATTCCAGTTAAAGGCAGCTGAGAGACTTGGGTCGTTAAGTATGATACGTGTATTTCCTAGCGGTTGTATTATATTACTGTGAGGGTAGATGTGTCATCTAGAGACTTTGAAAGCTGTGTGTGATTATTTTTTATTGAATTATTAAAGTATATATATATTCGGTTTCGGTTTTGATTCCTTTGAAATAGAACTGAAGGGCCTTTGATAAAGCCACTGAACGCGTCTTCGGGTTGCGGATAGAGGGTCCCTGTACCAAGGATTTCTGCTGAATATGGTTACAATAATTGATAAGCAGTCGCGGACAATTATCCAGGGATTGTTCTGAAGAAATAACCCTTAAGCGAAGGCGTAGCAACCTAGCTGCTCGTGAGAACAACAATGACACCACGAAAACACCAAAAAGTTGTAGATATGGTTCAAAATGCTTCAACGCGCAGAGCACCCGACAATGGGTCGGCAAACAATGCTGATCATCCTAGAGTTCGGGGTGCTGCAAATAATTTAGATGGAAACACGACGACGAACCGGCGAAACGCCCACATTGAGTGGACGAATCAACTCAAGGATGACT
>JAABKJ010007411.1:0-20998 GCA_011634705.1 Andricus grossulariae | reverse complement strand
TTGATATTTCAAGCAAAATATATTTTCATTTTTATTGAAAAACAGTTAAATTATTCCAAAAATTACGAAAATTAGGGAAAACAATTATTTTTCACCAAAAAAGATTTTATGAACAAGAATGAAAGAAATGCTAACCAAACTGTTGAATTTTTACCCCAAAAGGACAATTTTTCAAGGCAATGGGTACATTTTCAACAACAACAACAAATAATTTTCAACTAAAATGAAGAATCTTCAACCAACAAAATGAATTTTTCAGAAAAAGTGGAATGGCTAAATTTTCATTTTGAAAAAATAATAATTTTCTAAAAAACAGTCAAATTTTCAATCCGAAAAGACTGTTCAATAAGCAGTAAAATTTATGATCAAGAATGATGACTCTTTAATAAAATAGTGGATTTTAAAAAAAAATTATAAAGTATTTGAGTTTTTAACTAAATTGTTGGATTTTCAAATAAAAAAGATAAGTATCCAACTAAATAATTGAATTCGGGAAAAAAAGAAAAGTTTTTAAATAAAAATGGAATTATTACATTTTTATTTAAATTTGTTCAACTAAAAATGTAACAATTCCATTAATAATTCTCAACAAAGTAGTTCAACTTTTACTCAAGTAATTCAATTTTCAACCGAAAAAGACGAATTCACAACGAAAAATTGAATATTCGATATTTCAACCAAAATATATTTTTATTTTAAATGAAAACCAGTTAAATTATTTCAAAAATGACGAAAATCAGGAGAAAAAAATTATTTTTTACCAAGAAAGATTTTATCAACAAGAAAATGGGTACATTTTCAACCAAAAAAATTAATTTTCAACTAAAATGGAGAATCTTCAATCAACAAAATGAATTTTTAACAAATTAGTTCAGAATTTAGACAAGTAGTTAAATTTTCAAGTAGAAGAGATACATTTTCAACCAAAGAGTTGAATTTTTAAATAAAGAAGATACATTTTTAACAAAAAGTGGAATGGTTAAATTTTCAGTTTGAAAAAATAATAATTTTTCACAAAACAGTTAGATTTTCAATCCAAAAAGACGAATTTTTAACAAAACAGTTGAATCTTCTATCAAGAATGATGACTCGTTGATAAAACAGTGAAATTAAAAAATATATATATATTTAACAAAATAGTTGAGTTTTCAACTAAATTGTTGAATTTCAAAATGAAGAAGATAAGTATTCAATCAAATACTTAAATTTTAAAATAAGAAAGAAAAGTTTTTAACTAAAACTGGAATTGTTATGTTTTTAATTAAATCTCTTTTTATCTGAAAACGTAACAATTCCATTAATAATTTTTAACAAATTAGGTCAACTTCTAATCAAGTAATTTAATTTTCAACAAAAAAAAATGCGAATTTACAACGAGAAATTGAATAGCTGATACTTCAACCGGAATATATTCTAATTTTTAATGAAAAACAGTTAAATTATTCCAACAATTACCAAAGTTAGAAGAAAAAAACAATTTATTTACCAAGAAAGATTTTATAAACAAGGAAATAGGTACATTTTCAACCAAAAAATTAATTTTCAACTAAAATGAAGAATCTTCAACCAACAAAATGAATTTTTAACAAATTAGTTCAGAATTTAGCCAAGTATTTGAATTTTCAAGTAAAAGAGATACATTTTCAACAAAAGAGTTGAATTTTTAAATAAAGAAGATGAATTTTTAACAAAAAGTGAAATGGTTAAATTTTCAGTTTGAAAAAATAATAATTTCCTACAAAACAGTTAAATTTTCAATCCAAAAGGTATGAATTTTCAACTAAAACAAATACGAATTTTCAACAAAATTTTTAAATCCTCAACCAATAAAATGAACTTTTAGCAAAGTAATTCAACTTTCAACCAAGTAGTTCAATTTTAAACTAAAAACGATCAATTTTTAATCATGAATGGAATAGTTAATTTTTCAGTAAAGAGAGTTAATTTAAAAAAAAAAATTTTCAACAAATTAGTTGAATATTCAACCGATAAAAAGAATTCTCATTAAAGAAGTATAACTTCCAACCAAGTAGTTGACTTTCCAACTGAAAAAGATGAATCCTCAAAGAAAAATGTAATAGTTGGAGTTTTTACTAAAAACGATAAATTTTCAGCCAGAAATGAAATGGCTAAATTTTTAGTTAAGAAAATTAATTTACATCAAATGAAAAGAATTTTTAACAAAATAGTTAGATCTTCAACCAATAAAATGAATCTTTGACAAACAGATCAATTTCAACCAAGTAGTTCAATTTTCGACCAAAAAGAGATGCCTATTCAACAAAATAGTGGAATTTTCAAAAAATTAATTACATTTTCAAGAGTTTAATTAAATTTTTAACCAAAAGATGAATTCTGAATCAAACATATAACAATACGCTTTCCAATTAAAAATAATTAACTTTCAACCAAAAATAGTTATATAGAACTTTATAAATTTCAAATTCAGTTCATAGAAAATTTCCTGACTCGTTCAGATTTTCCCTGACATTCCCTCACTTTCCGTGGCCAGTTTTACATTGTCTCGTTGCATGATTCACAAGTGCATTTTTCAATAAAAAAATTACCTACTCTCTACATGGGTGAGAAAAAGTGTGATTTAGATACTTCATTACGGAGAAAATTAAAAAATGAATTAGCATTATCTTAAATATTATAAAGACCATGAATTGTTAAATTTCTTCTACCAATCAGTGAAGAAAACCAATAACTAGTTTTAATGGCCTTATTGTCAGAACAGTTGACAGATTTATTGGTTGGACGCTTCTACCAAGTAATGACTATTTGCATATTTAAAAATGTACAGATTATAGAATAAAATAAAAATAAAGAGACTTTGCAACCAATTCTTTTTTCATACCTAAAATGTTTATCTATTATCATGTTTTAGGTTAATCTTGAAGAACAAACTGAATTTTTGTTTGCAACAACCCTATTTCCTGACTTTTCATAATTCCCTGACCTGTAGCGACCCTGCATCAAGTGTTCCAATTTGACGACATCAATCGAAGATATATAAATAATTTCTTTCTGGGTTTGGGCTGAATCGAGTTATTTTCTCTAATTTTAATGATGTTTTCATCTTCCAGACAAGAGACTCTTTTGAAGCTTCAGATCGCATGCAAGAACGAATTCCCAGAGCTGTGCGTCCTGGATTCCATACAAGTTGAAAGAAGTGGAGTCGATAGTAAAGCTCTATTGCAAAGAGCCCGCACGCTCTGGTGACCCGGTGAAATACGGTGATTCGGTCAGGCATGAATGCAAATTTAGAATCAGACACTATTATGCATATTAGGTACCACTACTTGGTAACTCTCTTCTCTACCCCTTACAACTTCTTTGGTTACCACCCCTTTCCAATCTCACCTAATCCCTCCCAGACACACCCTCTTCTACTATTCCTCCCAAATTAATGTCTCTCCTCTCTCTCTATTTCTCAGGAAACCTCTGTTTCGAACTAGAAGCATCAGGCAATACAAAATTTTTGTGAACTTTTTTTATTCTCAAAAAGTTCTTCAACATCAATTTTTTTAATTTGTATCGCTTTCAACGTTCTGCAGGGTAAAAACTAGGCATTCATTTTCATCCGGGATCCTTTTTTGGGCGTTCTAATATGATCTCACAAATAGCCTATTTTAGTACCAGTTTCTGCCTTGTTTAGTTTGCTAACTTCAGATTGATAAATGATCCGAGAGAGCGAACAAAATTGATTCAGAGGGTGCATTGTTTCAATTGTTCCAAACTTCAATATTATTACGAATCCCGTGAATTCGGTGATTTTCGTGAATTCCATGAAGTCTGTGAATTCCATGAATTCCATGAATTCCGTGAATTTCATGAATCACTTCAATTCCATTAATTCCATCAATTCTGTGAATTTCATTGATTCCATTAATTTTGTGAACTCCTTCAATGCCATGAATTTCGTGAATTCCTCCAACTACATGAATTCCGTGAATTTCTTTAAATCCGTAAATTCCATGACTTCTGTAAATTTCGTGAGTTCCTCAAACTCCATTAATTCCTTGAATTTCCTAAATCCCTTAAATTCCATTAATTCCTTGAATTCTGTGAATTTCATCAATACCATGAATTTTGTGAACTCCTTGAATTCCATGAATTTCGTGAATTCCTTCAACAACATTAATTCCTCGAATTTCTTGAATCTCATGAATTCCTTGAATTTCATGAATTCCTTGAATTTCATGAATTCCTTGAATTCCGTGAATTCCTTGAATTTTTTTAATTCCATGAGTTCTGTGAATTTCATTATTTCGAAGAATTTGGAGGATTCCTTAAATTTCCTGAATTCTTTGAATTGCGTGAATTGCTTGGATTCCGTGAATTCTATAAATTTCGTGATTTCCTTCAATTCCACAAATTCCGTGAATTCCGTGAATTTCTTGAATTCCGTGAATTCCTTGAATTCCATGGATTTCTTGAATTCCGTGAATTCCGTGAATTCCTTGAATTCCATGAATTTTTTTAATTCTATGAATTCCTTGAATTCCATGAATTCCTTGAATTACATGAATTCCTTGAATCTCCTGAATTCCGTGGATTCCGCGAATTCCTCGGATTCCGTGAAATCCTTGAATTTCGTGAATTCCATAAATTTCGTGATTTCCTTCAATTCCACGCATTCCGTGTATTCCGCGAATTCCGTGAATTTCATGAATCACGTGAATTCCTTGAATTTTTTTTACTCCTTGAATTCCATGAATTCTGTGAATTCCGTAAATTTCTTGAATTCCTTCAATTAGATGAATTCCTTCAATTACATGAATTCCTTCAATTACATGAATTCCATGAATTCCTCGAATGCCATAAATTCCTAGAATTCCATGAATTCCTTGCAATACATGAATTCTTTGAATTTGTTAAATTCCATGAATTCTGTCAATTTTATTAATTCGACGAATTTTGTGAATTCCTTCAATTATATGAATTTCTTGAATTGCGTGAATTCCTTGGATTCTGTGAATTCCATAAATTTCGTGATTTCTTTCAATTCTAGGAATCCCATGAATTCTGTGAATTCCGTGAATTCCATAAATTTCTTGAATTCCTTCAATTGCGTGAATTCCTTCAATTACATGAATTCTGTGAATTCCTTGAATTCCTTGAATTCTGTAAATTCATTGAATTCCGTGAATTTCGTGAATTCCTTCAATTCCATTAATTCCATGAATTCCTTGAATTCTGTGCATTTCAATAATTCCATGAATTTGGTGAATTCTTTCAATTCCATGAATTTTTTTGATTCCTTCAACTACATGAATTTCATGAATTCCGTGAATTTCGTGAATTCCCTAAACTCCCTTAATTCCGTGAATTTCTTTTATTCCATGAATTCTGTGAATTTCAATAATTCGACGAATTTCCTGAATTCGTTCAATCACATAAATTCCTTGAATTGCGTGAATTCCCTCATTCCCATAAATTTTTTGATTTCCTTCAATTCCGCCAATTCCTTGAATTCTGTGAAATCCGTGAATTCCATGAATTTCGTGAATTCCATAAATTTCGTGAATTTCATGAATTCCATGAATTTTTTAATTACTTGAATTCCATTAATTCTGTGAATTCCGTGAATTCCTTGAATTACTTGAATTCCTTGAATTTTTTTCATTCCATCAATTCTGTAAATTTCATTAATTCGACGAATTTTGTGAATTCCTTCAATTACATGAATTCGTTCAATCACATAAATTCCCTGAACTCCGTGAATCCCACAAATTCCGTGAATTCCGTGAACTATTTGAATTTTTCTAATTCCTTGAATTCCATGAATTCTGTGAATTCTGTGAATTCTGTGAATTCCATAAGTTCCTTGAATTCCTTCAATTACATGAATTCCGTGAAGTCCTTGAATTTCATGAATTCCGTGACTTTCGTCAATTCTATAAATTACGTAAGTCCCTTAAATTCCTTGGATTCCGTGAATTTCATAAATTTCGTGATTTCCTGCAATTACATGAATTCCTTCAATTACATGAATTCCGTGAATTCCTTGAATTCCATGAATTCCGTGACTTTCGTAAATTCCATGAGTTCCTTGAATTCCATGAATTCTGTGAATTTCATCAATTCGACGAATTTTGTGAATTCCTTAAATTACATGAATTCCGTGCATTCCGTGAATGTCATGAATTTCTTCCATTCCGCGAATTTCTTCAATTCCATTAATTCCATGAATTCCTTAAATTCTGTGCATTTCATCAATTCTATGAATTTGGTGAATTCCTTCAATTCCATGAATTTTTTTAATTCCTTCAACCACATGAATTTCATGAATTTCGTGAATTTTGTGAATTCCATGAATTCCGTGAATTTCGTGAATTCTCTAAACTCCATGAATTCCTTGAATTTTTTTCATTCCATGAATTCTGTAAATTTCAATAATTCGACGAATTTTATGAATTCCTTCAATTAAATGAATTCCTTGAATCGCGTGAATTTCCTGAACTCCGTGAATTCCATAAATTCAGTGAATTTTTCTAATTCCTTGAATTCCATGAATTCTGTGAATTCCTTCAATTCCACGAATTCCGTGCATTCCATGAATTCCCTATACTCCGTGAATTCCATAAATTCCGTGAATTCTTTGAATTTTTCTAATTCCTTGAATTCCATGAATTCTGTGAATTCTGTGAGTTCTGTGAACTCCATAAATTCCTTGAATTCCTTCAATTACATGAATTCCGTGAAGTCCTTGAATTCCATGAATTCCGTGACTTTCGTAAATTCCATGAAATCTGTAAATCCCTTAAGTTCCTTGAATTCCATTAATTCCATAAATTTCGTGATTTCGTGATTTCCTTCAATTCCACAAATTCAATGAACTTCGTGAATTCCGCGAATTTCGTGAATTCCATGAATTCCCTGAATTCCATTAATTCCGTGAATGCCTTGAATTTTTTCAATTCTTTGAATGCCATGAATTATACGAATTCCATAAATTTCTTGAATTCCTACAATTATATGAATTCAGTGAATTCTAAGAATTCCTTGAATTCCATGAATTCCGGGAATTCCTGGAATTCCTTCAATTTCATGAATTCCTTGAATTCCGTGAATTCCGTGAATTCCATGAATTCTGTGATTTCCTTGAATTCCTTGAATTGATTTAGTTCTTGACAGATGATTCGCATTTCGAGCCTAATTCAATGCACAAATCGACCTTATTTTGTTAGATTGGTGGCTTAAGACTTTATTTTTTTTTATTTGAGGTAATCAAAATTGAACTGAAACTTAAAGCCCTCTCAGTGGAACTCTTTTGAATTTGGCACTTCCAAAATTGAAGCTTAATAAATTCATGATTCATAAATTTTTTATTTAAATGCTTAACAATTTACACGTATAAAATCGAAGCTTTTAACACTTTGAAATTGAACAATTTCGAATTGAATGCCATTAAACTGCAAAATTTTTCAATGTTTAAAATAAAACATGTTTCTTTTCCAATTCAGTACAAAATTTAAGAAATGTTTCCTTTTATCTGATTGTTAAAAATCCCAAATCTGACCAACGTCCATTAAATAAAAATGTTAAAAAGAAACAAATTGCCTCTGCCAAATCAGAAAAATAATTTCTCACTAAAATTCCCTCCCTTACAACTCGATTAAAATCTGAAAAAAATGTCCCTCTTCCAATTTAAAAAAAAATTATGAATTCAAATTTTGTCCCTTCTAACTCAATGAAAATGTTAAAAATAAAAAATACCCTCTTACAATACCGAAAAAAAAATATTAAAAATGAAAAACTCCCTCCTTTAACTCAATCAAAATTCCAAAAAGAAAAAATTGCCTCTTGTCATTCAGAAAAAATAAATAACTCAAATTTCGTCCCTTCCTATATAGAAATCTTAAAAATGAAAAAATTTCCCTCTTTGAATTCATAAAATATTGAAAATTAAAAATTTATGCTTTCCAACTCGATAAAAATCGTTGAAAAAATTATTTTGATTTTAAGACTTTTTAAATTAATAATTGTTCAACTGTTATTTATACATTAAAATGATAAACTTCCAAGAAAAATTAAGATTTTTATAAACGAAACAATTATAATTGTAAAGTTCAAAGTTTATATTTAGCCCTCTTAAATTGTAACGATTCAAGGCTTTTTATAACAAAAAATTTAGTTTCAAATGAAATTCAGATTTAAAATGATTAAAAAATTAAAAAACAGATTTAGAATCTTTTTGTGTAATAAATTATTGATCAATTTTTAACAATCGATTTATATTTCAGTTTTAAAAATCATTTACTAAGTTACGTTCACAGTTGATCGACTTAAAACTTTTTTATTCCAAATTTTAATATGCTAACACTTTTAATTTTTAATTGTTGAAGTCTTCAGGACTGTATTTTTTAATTATTTAAAGTCCAAATTTACGGTTGAGAATGAAGATCTGAAATATGGAACATTTTTCAAATACAAGATTTTGGAAATACGCGTTGTAAACTGAATGATTTCATAATTGAAAGATTTAACAACCGAACTTAACATTAAAAAAAAGTTGAAATCGAATTTCTTTTAAGTTTCATTATATCAATTGATATACAATTCGTGATATATAATGTGATTAGATCGATTTTTCTTTCAAAAAATTTTTAAATTGTCGGTGAAAAAATAAATTCACTGTCATTTAACGGTTTTTGCGTGTCTCAAAAAATTCCAGGTTTCCCGGTCCAGTGACCACCCTGTATTTCTATTCCTTAAAAATACTGTTTTAAAATTTTAATTTTGAAATGATACATTCCTACTATAATTGAATATAATTAAATTATTTGAAAAATTTCCCATGCAACATGAAAAGTAATCAAAAAAACCTTTCTACCCTACAGAGCGCTGAGTAATATTCTTTTATTAAATCAAGTTCACATGGTTGCGTTATTACTACATTGTTTGATGTATGTGGAGTTTTGAAAATGCCTTTAAAACAATTTACCGTATCCAATTTTTAAGTGCTCGCTTGATGAAATTAATAAACTTTCATTGAAACAAAGTAACATTTTGTTTGCACACAAACAGGTACAAAAAGCTGAAAAATGTTTTTGAAACAGTTATACTTCTTCAGGGTAGCCACTTTCATCGACATAAAATATTCACAGTCATTTCCGGTTTTTTCCGGGTTTACAAAAATTAGAAAGTTCAAATGTTATGATCAAAACTCAGCTGAAAATAATTAAAAAATTGTATAATACATAACCTTCTAATCTCAATAGGTATAATTCTAAGGGCTTGAATAAATTTATCTGACAATAAAAAATTCACAATTATAAAGTATCAGTTTCACAAACTTAAATTGTACAAATTGAATGTCACTACTTTTATCGTCAAAAAAATTCCGGGTTCTGAATATTTTCTCGGTTATACGAATAAAAATATTTTTTGATAATTACCGACTTCACGGCACAAATTGCTCTCAAAACAAAGGAAATACGGTAATTTTTTTCGGAAATAGAGGAATAAATTATTTTTACAAAAAACAAATATATAGGTACGATATTGAATTATGATTATGAATGATTGGTTAAGATTTCCAGTCGAAATATTTTTCGACATTTTTATTTTCAGCATTTTCAACAAAATAGTTGAATTTTTATTCAAAAGACATGGATTTTTAACCCAAAGTTGAATTTTTATCAAAAGGGTTGAGTTTTCGAGTTAAAAAGTTGACAGGTTTGGAAAATTGTTGACTTTTTGATAAATTAGTTAAATTTCTGACCAAATAGATGAATTTCCAACCAAACGATCGAATTTTTAAACAAAAAACATTAGTGAGCATCAATCAAAAAAAGTTGCATTTTTAAACAAATAAACGAATTTTCCAGCCAAAAGGACGATTTTTTAAAAGAAAGTTGAATCATCAACCTGAAAAAATAAATTTTTAACAACAAATATAATTTTTAACCAAGAAAGATGATGTTTCAACCAAATAATTGATTTTTTTACCAAACAGTTGAATTTTCAGCCTACAAAGACGAATTTTTGAACCAAATGGTAGAATTTAGAAAAAAAATGATAAAATATATACAACCAAATAGTTTTATTTTTTAGCAAAAAAAATTGTTCAGAAGATATTTGAATTATCAACCTAAAAAGGAAAGTTTTCAAAAAAAATATAATTTCCAATCAAGAGAGGCGAATTTACAACCAAATAGTTAAATCTTAAAACAAAATAATTTTGAACCAAACAGTTGCATTTACAAACAAATATTTAAACTTTCAATAAAAAGAGACAAATTTTCAACAAAATAGTTAAATTTTTAACCAAATAATTGTATTTTCGAGCCAGAAAGACGAATTTTTTAGTAAACATTCAAATTCTTAACCAAAAGTTTATTTTCAACCAATAAAGATGAATTTCTAAACAAAAATTTACAATAAGAGTTGAATGTTCTATCCAAACAGACCAATTTTCGACCTAAATAGTTGGATTTTCAACCAGAAAGGATGACTTCTTAACAAAATAGTTTAATTTTTAACAAAGTAATTAAATTTTTAACAAAATAGTTTGAATTTTCTTCCTTACAACTCGATAGAAACATTGAGAAAAAAAAATTGCCCTCTTCCAATTCAGAAAAAAATAATACCTTAATTTCCTCCATTTCAACTCGATAAAAATCTTAAAAATAAAAAATGTTCCTTTTCCAAATTAGAAAATTTTTCAACTAAAATTTTCGCCCTTCCAACTTGATAACAATGTTAAAAATAAAAATACCCTCCAATTCAGAAAAAAAATTGTAAATAAAAAAATTCTACCCTTAAACTCAATAAAAATGGTAAAAAGAAAAAATTGACCCTTCCAATTTAGATAAAAATAAATAACCTAAATTGCTTCCTTCTACCAATTCATAAAATATTGAAAACCAAAATTTCCTCCCTTCCAGCTTAATAACAATGTTAAAAATAAAAATACCCTCCAAGTCAGAAAAAAATTTTAAATAAAAAATTCTTCTCTCAAACTCAATAAAAATGTTGAGAAGAAAAAATTGAGCTCTTTCAATTTAGAGAGAAAATAAATAACCAAAATTCAATCCTTCCAATTCATAAAATATTGAAAACCAAAATTGTCTCCCTTCCAACTCAATATAAATATATTAAAAATAAAAAATACCCTCTAATTCACAAAAAAATTGTAAATGAACAAATTCTTCCCTTAAGCTCAATCAAAATGTTAAGGAGAAAAATTTGCCTCTTTCAATCTAGAGAAAAAATAAATAACCAAAATTTAATCCTTCTTCCAATTCATAAAATATTGAAACCCAAAATTTCCTCCCTTCCAGCTCATTAACAATTTAAAAAATAAAAATACCCTCCAAGTCAGATTCGTCTCAAATTAATAATTGTTCAACTGTTATCTATACATCAAAATTCAACACTTCTAGCTACAAATTAAAAATTTTATAAACGAAAGAATTAAAATTGTAACATTCAGATTTTAAATTGAGCACTCTGAAATTTTAACGATTCAAGGCTTTCTATTTCAAAGAAGTCAATTTAAAATTAAATTTCAATTAAAAATTAAGTATTGCTAAATATTAAAAAAAAAAATTTTTTATTCAAAAAATTTCAAAATGAATGAGTTAAAAATGGAATATTTCAGACTGCAACAAGATTTGAAATTGAATAAATGCGTCTAATTATGAATCTATTGTTTTTTAGTTACTCAAAAATTTTTAATAGTTTATAAACTATCATTTTACATTTGTTTAACTACCAAGGCTTTCGAACGTTAAAATCTTCAAGTTGTTTAATTTTGAACAAACTCAGAATCGTCTTGTCAAACTAATTATTGCTCAACTTTTAATACTTGAACTAGATTTCAGTTTTAAAAATTAACTATTCATTTATGTTCGAAGGTGATCAACTTGCAATGTTTTTCATCCCAAATTTTGTAATTTAAACGCTTTTAATTTTTAATTGCTGAAGCCTTTAAAACTGCATCTTTAAATTCTTAGAATTAAAATTTACAGTTAGAAATAAAGACCTAAAATATGGTACATTTTCAAAGTATAAAAATTTAGAATTTAGCATTGTAAGCTGAATGATTCCATAATTGAAATTTTTTTAAATTGAAAATAAAATTTAATAAAGAAATTTACATCGAACCCAATCGAGTGGCCACTCTGTATTTCTATTCCTGAAAATACTAATTTTGAATTTAAACATCGAAATTTCATATTTCTACTATAAGTAAATATAATTTAATTATTGCAAAAATTTTCCCATACAACATAAAAAATAATAAAAAATGAAAAACTTTCTACCCTGCAGAGCGCTGAGTAATATTCTTTTATTAAAGCAAATTTTCTTAATGAAAGTAAATGTGGTATGTGAAAATTTTTATTAGATATCGAGAATTTGAACAAGTTTGCATAGTTTAGTTATTACTACATTGTTGGATGTATGTAGGGTTTTTCATATGCATTTAAAACGAATTACTATACCTTATTTTCGAGTGCCCGCTAAATGAAATTAATAAACTTTCACTGAAACAAAGTAAAATTTTGATTAAATACAAATCAGTACAAAAACCTGAAAAAAATTATTTAACAAAATTATACTCGTTCAGGATAGCCACTTTTATCGATAAAAAAAATTCGCAGTCATTTCCCGGTTTTTTTCTGGTTCGCAAAAAATGTTTCCCGGTCATTGAAATTGAAAAGTTCGAACAACTAAAACGAATGATTTTTTCATTTGAAGTAATCAAAACTAAACTGCAAATCAAAGCAGCCAAAATTGAACTCTTCGGAATTTTTAATTTCCCAAATAGAAGCTTTAAAAATCTCAACAAATCTGTTGAATGCTTGACCGAAAAGAATGACCTTTTGGAAAATAATTGAATTTTTAACTAAATAATTAAATTTTCAACCTATAAAGACGAATTTTGATTGTTGATGAATTTTTGAACCAAATAGTTGAATTTAAAAAAAAATAACCAAAAAGTGCATTTACAATTAAATTGTTAAACTTTTAATCAAAAGCGACGAATTTTCAACAAAATAGTTTAATTTTCAAGCTAAAAAGACGACTCTTTCAAAACAGTGGATTTTAAAAAAAAAAGTTCATTTTCAACCAAGAAACATGAATTTCAAACCAAAAATAGACCACTTTTCTACCATAAAAATGGAATTTTGTATTTCAACCAATTTTCGACCAAAATAGTTGAATTTTCAATAAAAAAAAATAACTTTATAAGAAAATAATTAAATTTAAAAAAAAATAATTGGATTTTCAACGAAATAGTTTAATTTTTAATCCAGGAAGACCATTTATTCAAGGCAGTTGAATTTTTACCAAAAAAGATTAATTTTAAACTAAAATCAGACGACTTTTCCACCATAAAAATTGAATTTCTCATCTTGACCAATTTTCAACCAAAATAGTTTAAATTTTAACAAAAGATAATACATTTTTAACAGAATGATTGAATTTTCAACCAAACAGTGGAATTTTCAACGTACAAAGAGAAATCTTTAACCAAATGGTTGAATTTTCAAACAACAATGAATACAATTTAAATTTATTTTTAAAATTTAATTTTTTAGAACACAGTTGATTTATCAACCTGAAAAATTGGATGATTTTTCAACCAAACAGATGAATTTAAAAATAAACTTTAACCAAAAAGTGCTTTCACAACAAAATTGTTGAACTTTAAATCAAAAGTGACGAATTACTAACAAAATAGTTTAATTTTTAATTTAAAATCACGAGTTTTTTTAAGTCAGTGGAATTTTTTTTCAAGTTCATTGTCAACCAAGAAACATGATTTTTAAACCAAAAATAGACAAGTTTTCTACCATAAAAATGTAATTTTGTATTTTAACCAATTTTCGACCAAAAAAGTTGAATCTTCAATAAAAAAGATAAATTTTTAACAGAATAATTGAATGTTTAAACAAATAATTGAATTTTCAACAAAATAGTTCATTTTTTAAGCCAGAAGGACGATTTTTTTAAGACAGCTTAAATCATAACAAAAAAGTTCATTTTTGACCAAAAAAGATGAATTTTAAACTAAAATCAGATGACTTCTCTAGCAAAAAAATTGAATTTTTTATTTTGACCCATTTTCGACCAAAATAGTTTAATTTTCAAGCTAAAATGATAACTTTTTAACAAAATGATTGAATTTTTATAAAAGCAGTGGAATTTTCAACTTAACAAGAGAAATCTTCAACCAAATGGTTGAATATTAAAGCAAGAAAAAATAAAATTTGAATTTATTTTAAAAATGAAATTTTTCAGAAGACAGTTGAATTATCAACCTGAAAAATTAGATGTTTTTTCAACCAAATAGATGAATTTAAAAATAAACTTTAATTAAAAAGTGCATTTACAACAAAATTGTTGAAATTTCAATCAAAGTGACGAATTTTCAACAAAATAGTTGAATTTTCAACAAAAAAGGATTCATTTTTAAGCAAAACAATTTCATTGTTAACCAAATAATTGAATTTTCAACAACAAATTATTTATTTTTTAAGCCAGGAAGACGATTTTTTTAAGACAGTTGAATTTTCGAACAAGAAAGAATGAAATTTAAATTTGTTTCAGAAATTTAATTTTTCAGAAGACAGTTGAATTATCAACCTGAAAAATTGGATCATTTTTTAACGAAATAGATGAATTTAAAAATAAACTTCAACGAAGAAGTGCATTCACAGCAAAATTGAACTTTTCATCGAAAGTGATGAATTTTTAACAAAATAGTTTAATTTTAAACTAAAATGACGACTTTGTCTAGACAATTGAATTTCTAACAAAAAAGTTTATTTTTAACAGAAAGATGAATTTTAAACCAAAAATAGACGACTTTTTACCGCAAAAGTTGAATTTTTTATTTAAACCAATTTTCGAACAAAATAGTTGCATTTTCAACAAAAAAGGATTCATTTTTAAACAAAGCAATTACATTTTTAACCAAATAATTGAATTTTCAACACAAAAGTTTTTACTTTTCAAGCCAGGAAGAGGATTTTTTTAAGACAGTTGAATTTTTAACAAGGAAATTTATTTTCAACCAAAAAAGATTAATTTTAAACTAAACTCAGACGACCTTTCTACCATAAAAATTTAATTTTTTATTTAAACCAATTTTCATACAAAATAGTTGAATTTTCAACAAAAAAGGAATAATTACCAAACAAAAAAATCAAATTTTTAACCAAATAGTTGAATTTTCAACTTACCAACACGAATCTTTAACGAAATAGTTGACTCTTTAAACAAAAAAGTGCATTCACAACAAAATTGTTAGAATTTCAATCAAAGACGACGAATTTTAAACAATATAGTAAAATTTCAAAGCCAAAAAAAACGAACCTTTTAGGAGACAGTTAAATTTTTAAGAAAAAAGTTCATTTTCAACCGAGAAAGATGAATTTTAAACCAAAAAAAGACGACTTTTTTTGCATAAAAATTTAATTTTCTGTCCAAACAGATCAATTATTTACCAAAATAGTTGAATAATCAAACAAGAAGGATTACTTGTTAGGAAAATTGTTGAATTTTAAACATAGTAATTAAATTTTGAAAAAAATGTTTGTTGAAAACAGAGGAGAAAATAAATTCTTTAACAAAGGGGGAAAGGGGGGAAAAGGGAAAATAATGTGTAGTCTTAAACTCAAATTTAATATACTGGCTTGAATTTGAACGCCAGGTCAACAACTTTTCGGCCAGGTGCTCTAACCACTAAGCTACTAGTGAGATCATAAGAAGAATCCTTCTTCTGAACCACGCTTCATTATGCAAGATATTATACACAAATCAATTTTTTCGAGGAATCTGTATTATCATCGGAGATGGTAACGATCGATCGGAAGAGAAATAAAATATCGATCAAAGTTATATCTTCTAATACAGAAAATCTTTAACGTCATCTCAGACTAGATGGAGCTATAAATTAAAAAAAAAAAAATTTATTAAATTTATTGAGAAAAAAGATCGTCTCATTTCACTCCGATGGGATTTGAACGCCAGGTCAACAGCTTTCCGGCCAGGTGCTCTAACCACTAAGCTACTAGTGAAATAATAAGAAGAATCCTTCTTCTGAACCACGCTTCATTATGCAAGATATTATATACAAATCAATTTTTTCTAGGAATCTGTATTATCATCGGAGACGGTAACGATCGACCAGAAGAGAAATCCTTTCACACGCACTATAAAAATGGAAATCTACAATACCGATCAATGTTATATCCTCTGATACAGAAAATCTACATGGAGCTATAAATTAAAGAAAAAAAATTTTATTAAATTTTTTCAGGAAAAAGATCTTCTCCTTTCGCTCCGCTGAGATTCGAACGCATGGTCAACTGGTTTCCGGCCAGGTGCTCTAACCACTGAGCTACTAGAGACATCATAAGAAGAATACTTTTTCTAAAACACGCTTTATTTCACAAGATGTTATATACAAATCAATTTTTTCTAGGAATCTGTATTATCATCGTATACGGTAACGATCTATCAGAAGAGAAATCCTTTCACACACACTGTGAAAATGGAGATCTACAATATCGATCAAAGTTATATCCTATAATACAGAAAATCTTCAACGTCATCTCAGACAAGATGGAGCTATACATTTAAAAAAAATGAATTGAATTTATTCAGAAAAAAAATATCTTCTCCTTTCGCTCTGCTGGAATTCGAACGCCAGTTCAATCGTCTTCCGGTCAGGTGCTCTAATCGCTAAGCTACTAGAGAGATCAGAAGGAGAATCCTTTTTCTGAAACACGCTTTATTTTGCAAGATGCTATATACAAATCAATTTTTTCTATGAATCTGTATTATCATCGTATACGGTGACGATCGATCAGAAGAGAAATCCTTTCACGCACACTGTGAAAATGGAGATCTACAATATCGATCAAAGTTATATCCTCTAATACAGAAAATCTTTAACGTCATCTCAGAATAGATGGAGCTATAAATTGAAAAAAAATAATTAAATTTATTCAAAGAAAAGATCTTCTCCTTTCACTCCGCTGAGATTTAGACGCGAGGTCAACTGATTTCCGGTCAGGTGCTCTTGCCACTAAGCTACTAGAGACATCAGAATAAGAATCCTTCTTCTGAAACACGCTTTATTTTGCAAGATGTTATCTACAAACCAATTTTTCCAGGCATCTGTATCATCATCGGAGATGGTAATGATCGATCAGAAGAGAAATCCTTTCACACACACTGTGAAAATGGAAATCTACAATATGGATCAAAGTTATATCCTATAATACAGAAAATCTTTAACGTCATCTCAGACTGGATGGAACTATAAATTAAAACATTTTTTAAATTAAATTAATTCAGAGAAAAGATCTTCTCCTTTCGCTCCGCTGAGATTTGAACACCAGGTCAACTGATTTCGGGTCAGCTGCTCTAACCACTAAGCTACTAGAGACATCATAAGAAGAATCCTTTTTCTGAAACACGCTTTATTTTGCAAGATGTTATATACAAGCCAATCTTTTCTAGGAATCTGTATTATCATCGGAGATGGTAACGATCGATCAGGAGAGAAATTCTTTCACAAACACTGTAAAAATGGAAATCTACAACATCGATGAAAGTTATATCCTCTAATACAGAAAATCTTCAACGTCATCTCAGACTAGATGGAGCTATACATTTTGAAAAAATGTAAATAAATTTATTCAGAAAAAAAAACTTCTCCTTTCGCCACGCTGAGATTTGAACGCCAGGTCAACTAATTTTCGGTCAGGTCCTCTAACCACTAAGCTACTAGAGACATCATAAGAAGAATCATTCTTCTGAAACACGCTTTATTTTGCAAAATTTGATATACTAATGATTTGTTTCTAGGAATCTGTATTATCATCGGAGATGGTAACGATAGATCAGAAGAGAAATAAAATATCGATCAAAGTTATATCTTCTGATACAGAAAATCTTTAACGTCATCTCAGACTAGATGGAGCTATAAATTAAAAAAAAATTGTAAAGAGATATTTTCGATTTTTCTCTCTTTCCTTGAAAATAAGAATGAGAATTGAAGCTCGATAATCACAGCAACCGTCATTATAGAACCTCAGAATCGCGAAAAACGATATCGAACTGAAACAAGCTACAATAAGAAATGAACCTTAGCCATTAGCGAAATAACGAAGATGCAGCAGAAGAACGAAAATCGATTAAATAAATCCGAAGATTTATTGTCATCACTTATGACGGCTAGCGGTTCTAACAATTTCTCACTTGAACGTTTGTGTCTGAGGAGGAAACTTTTGCTAACAATAAAGATTGAGTGGAAAACTACTAGGAAATTTAATTCTGTAACCAGGATTTCTCCCAGAGATAACTTCATTTTATTCAACTCTATTATTGACGGAAAAACTGACTGCCGGATGGCTGTCAAAACATTGGAAGCGAAAATCCCAGCTTGAGGTTTACCTCTATAGGAAACTTTATCCCCCACATGTATGGGGCATTAAAAAAAATTGATGCAAGATAAATGGGAATAGCAGTCTGCATTGCGAAAACAATCGCGTCATTATCGAAGGCATCGAAGTATATAGAAATTGTTCAGCACGAGGATAATCCATCAAGTCGTACAATAGAGCAGTTATATTTAAATGGACATATCGGAAAAACTCACGCCTTTCAAAAGACAGGCTTCGAAGTGCTTTATGGAAAAAAAAAGAACAAAAAAGTATCTTTCTGAAGAAAAAAGTTTCCTTGAAAAACAGAACAGCATAGAAACATTGAACAATGTATTAAATAATATCTTTAACAAAAACCGTTTTTTCTTTATTTTTTAGAAAACATTTGAACTTTCAACCCCAAAAGTTGAATTTTCGACAAAAAATTAATTTTCTGCCAACAAAGATGAATGTTTAGCCAGGAAAGATGACTTTTCTTGGATGAAAAATGAATTTTGAATCCAAAGGACCAAAATCTTCCACGAAAGAGTTGAATTTTCTTATCAAGGAAAAATTGTCAACCGAAATTCGGCTAGCTACATTTTCAGATAAAAGAATTAATGTTCACTCACAAAAATCAATATCCAACAAAATATTTTAATTATCAAATAAATAATTAAATCCTTATTCAAATAACTTAATTTTCTACGAAAGTAGTTGAATTTTCCACCAAAAATATCAATTTTTAAAAGAAAAGTTGATTGTCAAAAAAATTGTTCAATTTTTAAGCTAAAAAGACCAATTTTCCACAAAACAAAAAAATTACATTATAGAAATATTGAACAAGGTATTAAATACTATCTATAACAAAAACAGTTTTTTTTTCATTTTCTAGAAAACATTTGAATTTTCGACAAGAAAATTAATTTTGAGCCAACAAAGATGAATTTTTAGACAGGAAATATAAGTTTTATTGAATAAAAAATGAATTTTCAATCCAAAAGAACAAATTTTCAACGAAAGATTTGAATTTTCTTGTAAATTGAAAATTTTCAGCCGAAAAGCGAATAGCTACATTCTCAGATAAAAGAATTAATCTTTAAACACAAAAAATAAACCTGGAACCAAAAAAAAAGGAATAAAAAAGAATTTTTCTGAAGAAAAGAGTTTCCTTAACAAAAAAATTACAGTAAAGAAGTATTAAACAAGGTATTAAATAATGTCTTTAACAAAAACAGTTTTTTTCATTCCTCAGCAAACATTTGAATTTTCAACCAGAAAAGGTGACTTTTCGACAAAAAAATTAATTTTGAGTCAACAAAGATGAATTTTAAGCCAGAAAATATAACTTTTCTTGAATAAAAAAATGAATTTTTAATCCAAAAGAACAAATTTTAAACGAAAGAGTTGAATTTTCTTATAACGGAAAAATTTTTATCCAAAAATGGAATAGCTACATTTTCAGATAAAAGAATTAATGTTCAAAAACAAAAATCAATCTTTCAACAAAATATCTTAAATATCGAATAAATAATGGAATTCTGAACCAAATAACTTAATTTTCTACGAAAGTGGTTGAATTTTCAACCAAAAATATCAATTTTCAGAAGAAAAGTTAATTGTCAAACAAATTGTTTAATTTTCAAACCAAAAATGACAAATTTTCCACTAAACATAAAACAGTTCAATTTTCCGCCCGAAAATATAAATATTTTACAAATTAGTTCAACTTTAACCCAAGTGGTTGAAAAAAAGATTTTAATCTAAAATCAAAAACAGTTTAATTCGACCAAAAAAGAATAATTTGAAAACAAAATAGTTTGATCGTCAAACAAAACAGATTTATTTTGAACAAATAAGTTCCATTTTTACATTTTTTTCACATTAATTTTCAACAAAAAATACGAATTATTAAATAAATGCATAAATGTTCAACTACAGAAGATAAATTTTGGAACAAAAATTAAATAGTTAAATTTTCAGTTAAAAAAATTAATGTTCAACCAAGGAGATGAATTTTAAGTTAACATGAGGATTATTCAACTGGAATAGTTAAATGTTTAGTTTAAAAATTAATGTTTAAACACAAAAAACAAATTTTCAACAAAACATTTTAATTATCAAATAAATAAATAAATTTTGAACCAAACAACTTAATTTTCTACGAAAGTAGTTGATTTTCAACCAAAAATATCAATTTTCAACAGAAAAGTTAATTGTCAAACAAATTGTTGAATTTTCAAGCCAAAAAAAAATAAATTTTCTACAAAACACTCAACAGTTAAATTTTCAACAATAAAAGATTTCAATTTTTAATCAAAAACAGTTTGATTCGACCAAAAAAGAATAATTTTCAGCAAAAAAGTTGAATCCTCAATCGAAATAGATTGACTTTAACAAAGTAGTTGCATTTTGAACCAAAAAGGATGAATTTTTAACTAAGAAGATTAATTTTCTACAAAAAAAAAAAAAAAACAATTCAACCAGAAATGATAAATCTTCAATTTAAAAATATCAATTTTAAACCAAAAATGGAATTGTTATATTTTTAGTGATGAAAACTGATTAATACTATAATTATTATATATATATATATATAT
>JAABKJ010007410.1:0-20998 GCA_011634705.1 Andricus grossulariae | reverse complement strand
ACCAAACGATCTTCAACTAAAATCGAGAATCTTCAACGGAAAAAATGAATTGTTAACAAACTAGTTCAACTTTCAAAATAGTTTTTAAAAGTTTTAAAAGTTTTTAAAAATTGAAAATTCAATAAATTTATCAAAATTGACTTGTTTTGTTAAAAATTCAATTCTTTTTTTGAAAATTCAATTATTTTGTTGAAAATTGAACAATTTTGTTGAAAAATCGTCCTTTTGGTTGAAAATCGGACTATTTTGTGAAAAATTCGTTTTTTTAATGAAAATTAATTTTTTTACTGAAAATTTAACTTTTATATTTTTGCTTGAAAATTAATTAAAAGTATTCTCATAAAAGTATCAAATAATTTAAACTCATTATTCATTGTTCGATTGTCGGTTATATAAAATTTAATTAATATTTCCTATTTAAAAATAGCAGTCACAAAAATTGTTGATAAAAAGTTTTTAAAAAATCATACAAAAGACTTCGAATAAATTTTAGGGGAGAGTGGGGCTGAGCCATCACTTTTTTTAAAGTCCTTTTTTAATAAAAAAAAAATAATTTGTTTGAAAACGTATTACGTATTTTTGAATTGGGAATTTAGTTGGCTACAAAATGTTGCTTTTTATTTTGAAGTACGATCCTTTGTTTATCAATTATTAGAAAAAAAAGTGAAGTGATGTAAAATCTGTTGAGCAAAACATCGTGGGGATAAGTCGACACCCTCCTGGGACTAAGTCGACATTTGACTATAATGTTTGAAGAAAAAGGACACATTTTTTTTATGTTAATTATTATAGTCAACAACAAATATTTACATTTCTGAGACCCACTGAGTCAAAAAACCCATTTTTAGAAAGGTCTGCCTGTATGTATGTATTATCCCCACTATAGCCATATCCCCACTGTTGCAATATCCCCACTGCTGCCCTGTCCCCACTGTCGCAATATCCCCACTCTCCCCTACCACTATTGCCTATTTGATAAATTCCTATTTTATAAATATTTTCCTTGATTTATTGAATAGAGCATTATTTATTAGTGTAATAGGTTACGTACTTAAGTCTCGATTACATGTGCATCCATACTTTGTCATGTGATTTGTAAATAGATTGAAGGATTTCATTTGCTAATTATTCCCCTAGTAAATGCAAATGCTCAGTTGCCTGAGATAATAGTAAAAAGGTGTGACACTTTTCATTGTCACATTGTTATTTTCTATCGTAGCGATTACTGTTACATGTTTCTTCAATTATATTTTATTTGAGATCCACACCTCATTAAACAGGAAGATCATTTATTATATTTTTTTTACCTTATAAAAAATAAAATATTCTGAGTTATAAATAAATTATTTTTAAATTGTGAATCAGTTTGTTGCTTATTCTGCAAAAAATATTCATGTTAAAATGGATTTCTTTTCAATCTTAATTTAAAAAATCGTAAAAATTTTCAAATATTTGTAATCATACACGGAAAAAAGGTTTAGGTGAACCAACGATATTATCCTTGATCCACAAATATCGTTGAAATGAACCAATGATATTGGCAATATCTTTCTAATTGGGATAATTAATAATTATTATATAATTGATAATTTATTTTGACTATTTTTATTAATTAATCACATTTTTAAAGCGTTAAAACAATAATATTATATAGCTGAAATTAAAATTTCGGATGTATGAAAATATTGCTAAATAAATAGGAAAATATGAAAATCCATGAATTAGGGAAAACCTGGAAATCAGGGAAAAGTCAGGGAAATTTATTGGTCAGAGAATGTCAAGGAAAAGTCACGGATTTTCAAAAAAATCTTGCAAAAGTCCTGTAATTTCTATAAGAGGCATTTTAAATAACTGTTGAGGGAAAAAAAATTATGATAATAATAATAATTATTATTTATTATTTATTATTATTAATATTAATTATTATGATAATAATTATAATCATTATAATAATAATCTTGTTAGTAATTTATTTGCATTTTATTTATATTTATTTATTTTAGTTGTTTCCTTCTACAGATTATTTTTTGTAATAAAATTTTTATTATTTTGTTAAAAGTTCGTATTTTTTGGGTTGAAAATTCAACTTTCTGGGTAAAAGTTTAATCACTTTATTAAAAAAAAATGTTGGTTGAAGGTTTATCTCATTGGTTGAAAGTTTAACTATTTTGTTCAAATTTTGTTTGAAATACTTTTTTTTTTAACTAAAATGTAACTTTTACATTTTTTGTTGAAAATTTAACTTTTCTGGTGATACATTCGTGTTTTGGGTAGAAAAGTAATCTTCTTGGTTGTAATTTCCTTTTAAATAACTGCCACGGATAATAAATTTGAAATTCTAATCCTTGTTTGGCACAGGGGGTCGTATACGACCCCAGACTTTTTAAACGACCCCAGACTCTTTTCAACTTTATGCAATTTCAACCATTTTTTTTTGTTCATTTAAATTCAATATTTAGCTACATAAGCGATATGATCTTTTGAAATAAGTATTCAAAAATATATCAAAAAATGTTTAAGTAAAAATATTTAATACTTTAGTATTTCTAACAAGTTTTTCACGCTGGGATCGTTGACGACCCCATGTGCCAAGTACGTTACTCCAGGGAGGTGTGCCAAACAAGGGTTAAGAAAACTTTTTTATTCTCTTGAAATCTTCAAAATTCTCAAGGAAAAATGTTCGGCGAAATGTTCGGCGAAATTCTCTCCATTATTCTCGTTCATCACAAAAAAAAAACTTGATAAAATTTCAGTCTATAAGCCCTTAAACTTGATTCTAAATAAAACAATTTTTTAAAAAGTCCATTTTTATCATATAAAAAGCACAACATTTCACATTTTTTACACTTTCCCCATGCATTTGAATAATTTTCGGCCTGAAAGTACAGCCAGCACCACCCTCGGCCGTACTCAATATTTCCGTCACTTTCATTTCAGAGTGCCACGGGACTGGAAAAAGTAAAAAACATAAAAGTATAAAAAGAGAATTGAAAAATATTTCGATCTGACAATTGTGAAACGAAATGAATTTTACCTCCCGAGTTACCGTGCCGAATCTAACAGTAATATCGTATATGATGAAATGTAGATATTGCAATGCTTTTCACGTCCTCGATCATGATTCATGCAAGTGCGCCGCCCTATGTCATTTTATACATGATATATATTTGTATGAGGCATACGTGAAGTATGTATGGATAAATTCTGATCATACATTGCAATTGAAAACTGGAGGAATTCAATGTCAGCCCTAGCAAGGTCCAAAATAATTTTATTAAATTATTTTTAATTAAATTCAATCAAATTTATTGACAGAATCACACATTTGTGCGAAACGAATATGATCCATTGATATAGGGTATCTTATACTTAATGAGACTCATTAAGATATTTTTAATTTAATTATTCCTTTGCTAAAAAGCATTTCCTTGACACAAATATGGAATGTAATCCATTGATGAAACAAAAATATTCTCATGACATGCAAACTTAATTGAATATTAAAAAATAATACTTGAGTATACCAGGGTAGCGAAAAATCTTTATTTTCAAAATTGACTGGCTTTCCGCTGATTTTTCCTGATCAATTTTTCATTTTCCCTGTCCATTATTATACAAAGACCAGCATTTTGATCTTGTAACATTTTGAATATAGATTCTTTCATAAACGAAATAAAACAATTTTTGATTATAATTTAAAATTTTCAAATTTATTTATTGCAAACAAAAAAGGTGACTTTTCTACCATAAAAGATGAATCTTCGATAAAAAAAATCAAATTAACAAAATAGTTAAATTTTCAATAAAATAATTACATTTTCAACAAAATAGATGAATCTTCAACCGTATTGTTCAATAATCAATCTACAAAGATTAATATTTATATAAATTGTCGAATATTCAAACAAAAAAGATTGAACTTCAACCCGAAACAGTTGCATTTTCAAAAAAATAGTTGAATTTTTGAGCTAACTGATATTACAAAAAAGAAAAAAAATGTTCAACAAATTAGTTAAATTTTTTACCAAAGAGATGAATTTTCAAGAAATAAAGCTATTTCATTCGAAAAGGAAAAGAAACTTCATTCAAATTATTGAACTTTTAAGCCAAAAGACGATTTTTTTTTGTAAAACAGTTGAATTTTCAAACCCGAAATGTGAATTTTCAATAAAACAAGTTGAATTTCCAAAGAATGAGTTGAATTTACAACAAAAGAATTAAATTTTTAACAAAGTAGTTGATTTTTTGAATAAATAGTTTAATTGTCATCCTAAAAAAAGATACATTAACAACAAAAAAGGTAATAGTTAATATGTCTAACCAAAGAGATGAATTTTTATCAAAAATTATGAAATTTTCATCTAAAAGGACGAATTTTCAACAAATAAAGCTTAATAAAGCTTTTTCAGTCAAAAAGGAAAAAAAAATCACCAAAATTATTGGACTTTCAAGCCAAAATACTATTTTACTGTGAAACATTTGAATTTTCAACTAAACTAAAATATGAATATTCAACAAAAAAATTCATTTCCAACCAAACAGTTGCATTTTTATCCAGAAAGGAAGAAATTTCAAACCAAGAAGATTAGTTTTCCACCAAGTAAGACAAATTTTCAAATAAAAAAGATAAATTTTTAACCAATGGAATGAACCTACAAAAAATATATTCAACAAAGTAGATCAACTTTTACCCAACTTGTTGAATTTTCAATTAAAAAATATCAATTTTCATCAAAGTAGTTCAACTTTAAACCGAAGAAATGAAGTTTTAACTAAAATCATGAATCTTTAAATAGAATTGTTAAATTTTCCGTTAAAAAAATTAATTTTCAACAAAAGACATGAACTTTCAACTAAAATTATGAATCTTCAACAACTAAAATTATGAATCTTCAACAATTGAAATTATGAACCTTCAACAACACAAAATGATTTTTTCAAGTCTGAAACAGTAGAGTTGTACAGAATGTTTTTGTCGAGAAAATAAGCCCTCAATTAACAAAATGTATCAACTTTTTACAAATTAGTAAGAAGCGATAGTCAGAAAAAATTTCATTGCAAAAAACATTGTTAAAATCAATTTTTTGTTGTCAGTTTTAACTTTCTTTAATTAAAATTGTTTTTTATTTGAAATGAAATCATTAGTAATATTATTATTCTAAAAATCAAAGAAAAACTATTTTTTTCAGATATCTGATTTTTGGAACGACAACTAGCTTAAAATACATTTTAAGGTACTATTGATATTTCAACTATAAAAAATGTGTATTTTTTGTTTATTCCGAAATTCAAGATTTTTTTCCGTCACTTAATATAAGTATTTTTAGTTTATTCATTATTGAAAATATATTATTTACACTATAGAAGAAAACCAGTGCATATTATTCTAGGAATGTATGGCAGTACCTTTTTACCAAAAGGAATAAATTTAGGGGGTAGCGTTTGAAAAAGTAAAAATTTCAAATTTTTATTGGGTACCCTAATCATTATAAAGCTTTAATCAATTTTTAGATTGATTCTAGAGTACAATAGTATATCCTTAAAATTGTTCTTAAATTCAGAACATTTCTGAAAATGAATAAAATCTATATGATTTCGAGTAGAATTTGTCTGAATTTCAGACTCCGTTCTCAAGTTAATGAGGATTTAAATTGAGATCAATTTTTCTTAAATCCCGTCAAACTTGGCGGACTTCAATAAGAACTAATTTTAGGGTCTGTTTTAAATATTCTTTTTTTACTGCTTCTTTTTATCATCTGCCATTTTTTTTTAATTTTATGACCCAAAACCCATAAAAACTGATTGTGCATCAGAATAAATGCATGAATGAATTCATGAACATTTTTTCTACAGCCCAACGACCTAACATAATATAGGTTTCCTCTGAGTCACTTCGAACCTGCCGACTAGCACGTTAGAGTACTGCTCACGGAATACGAAGAGTTTTATGCTAACAAGCAAGACAAACAAATAAGTGTGACACACGCACTCGCCTACTTGCGAATAAAAAACACACAAAATAGTTCCCCTTATGTACCACATTCAACTTTGCTATTTATAAAATCGGAGCCAGATGGTTTGATCTGGGTCTGGCAAAAAGTGTAACGTTTTTTCTGGCTAGCCCCAAGCCAGGCAGTATGGTCAGCCACTAAGTATTGGCTGGTCGCCGGTCAGCCGATAGGTATTGACTGGTCGCTGGTCAGCCGATAGGTATTGACTGGTCGCTGGTCAGCCGCTAGGTATTGGCTAGTCACTGATCAGCCGATAGGTATTGACTGGTCGCTGGTCAGCCGCTAGGTATTGGCTGGTCACTGGTCAGCCAATAGGTATTGACTGGTCGCTGGTCAGCCGCTAGGTATTGGCTAGTCACTGGTCAGACGATAGGTATTGGCTGGTCACTGGTCAGCCGATAGGTATTGGTCAGTCACTGGTCAGCCGACAGGTATTGGCTGGTCACTGGTCAGCCGCTAGGTATTGTCTGGGCACTGGTCAGCCACTGGCTGGACTCCTTTTAATTTTTGAATGACTTGGAATCAATCATTTTCTTATTATAAGTGTATTTAGTTAATCAGCCCCAAACCTGGACCAGACCAGACTGTCAAGGTGATAAGAAAAAAATTCTTGTTTTGATAGCGTGAAGTTCTTATTTTCTATCATATTAGACGCCCTGCAACTTTTTCTTTCAAACAATTTAAAAAGTCAATTAGACATTATAGAACGTGACGGGATTGAATATTTCAAGCAAATTGCTTTTTTCTGGATTTAAGAAAATTTTTTATCCTATTTTAAGTAATGTTTTGTTTTAATTTAAGTCAATTCTGAAGTTCAGATGAGATATTAGGGGCCATCCATAAATTAAGTAACACAATTTTCCGACAATTTTGACCCCTCTCCCCATACAATGCTTTTTCCGACTTTTCCTCCTAGTTTTTCGCCATTATGTAACACTAGACTAGACCCCCACACCAAAAAAAGTGTTACGTAATTTATGGATGGCTCCTTACAATAGGATCCTACACACTTCGAAATTTTGTTCAGATTCATACTCTTCCCAGTAATAGATCATTACCGAACTTGTCATATGCTTAAGTAATAAGATGCGCTTTTCATAAATTCTCGATTAAAAAAAGTTTTTTTTTGTTAACCAACGCACGCTGCATGGACCACGATGCGCGAGTCTTAACTCCCAGTTTTATCAGTAGATATCTAATGCTTAAAAATTTGTAATATTGTTCCCCATTTGAGCTTTGTATCGGTTGCATTGACTTTTTGCAATACAATGCAAAATAATTTGTAATCATCGTAATAATTTGTAATTATCGTCGGAGCAAAAATGATTTAAAAAACTTCCTGGCAAAAAAGAGTTTAAATAAACAAGAAAAACAAGGATTGTATTGTATATTGTAATATAAAGTAAAATATGTACAAATTTAACGTATGTAAATTTATTCAAAATTTATACAGGCCCCTTATATTAAAAGTCGATCAATCATAATGTATCAAACACATACGAGGATAAAGCGGGTTAAAAAATTGTTCTAATATCTGCGCACTTTTGATAGACAGACTAGATGATTACACATGTTTAACATATTCTATTTATTTAATAAATATTTATACTCAATAGCTCGCTCAATAGTTATTCAAACAAACAAAAATCTGAAATACATCGTAGCTAGATATTGTCTTAATCCCCAACTGTCGAAGCATTTTTTCTAGGTCAAGCTTGCATAACAGTTCGGTTTTTATAAGCTCGGTTGAAATCTTTAATGTCACGTACTCTATTGATCATCAGTTATCAAAGTTTCAATGAAAAATTCAACTAAACAAAAGAGACAAATAATGCAGACTTCAGTTTCAGATTGCTTTCAAATGCTCTAAATCTTGCTTGGAAATAAATTCTAATTAAAGATAATAAGTCAAAGATTAGTATTACCTATTTGGTGGTAAAATGTAATTTAATAATTAGGTAACATAACTTATTTTCATTCTCAGGTATTTAATATCATGAAATATTACTGTGGCATAATGTACTTACTGAACATTATTTAATAAGGAATCAGTTTCAGGCGAAGTAATTTATCTTCCCCTCGTATTACCTTCTAACGTTACCAACCTGTGCTAAAATAAATTCTTGCCATCATTCGCATGCAACATCTGCAGAACACTCTTCAACATATGCCTTTTATTCAGACGAAAACACATAATGTAAACACATATGCAAAATTCATCTTGCATTTTTCATCTCCTCCTATTCAGCAGATATTCTGTACGAATCTACGATCTATTATTTAAAAAAAAAATCTGTGAAGACAGATTTTTTCCCCCAATCTAACTATAATGACTGCAGTGATAAGTAAGTTACTTTTTAACAGCGCAAAACTTCATGTTCAAAAGTCCCTGACTTTTCCGTGGCCAATTTTTCATTTTCCATGAACATTGATATTCAAAGATCAGCATTTTAATTTTATAACATTTTTAACATAGAATCCTTTATAAACGGAATAACATGATTTCAGATTTGAATATCAAAATTTCAAATTTATTTATGTCAACCAAAGAAGGTGACTTTCTTACCATTAAGATGAATCTTCAATCCCCAAGGAGAAATTTTCGACAAAATTTTCAACCAAATAATTGAATTTTTCAGAAGACAGTTAGATTTTCAACAAAACAAACAATAAATTTTCAATCCAAAAGGACGAATTTTTTTCCAACAGACGAATTTTCAAGAAAACGCTTGAATTTTCAACAAAAAATTGTGACGTTTTAACAAAATACTTTAATTTTCAAAATATTCGAAAAAATACATGAATTTTCAAACAAATAGTTAAATTTTCAATTAAAAAAGATCAATTTTTAACAAAAGATAGAAAAATTAAATTTTGATATAAACAATTAAGTTTAAACCAAAATAATTTTCAACAAAATAGTATAATTTTCAATCAAAGAGATGAATTTTCAACTCAATTGATGACTTTTCAACAAATGAAGATCTTTCATGCAAGAAAGAAAAAAAAGTTCATCCAAATTATTGAAATTTCAATTCAAAGAGGAATTTTCTGTCAAACAGTTCAATTTTCAACCCGAAATATGATTTTGCAACAAAAAAGTTAATTTTCAACCAAACGGTTGCAGTTTTAACCGTAAAAGAGGAAATTTCAAACCAAGAAGATTAGTTTTCTACCAAAAAGGATGAATTGTCGATAAAAAAAGATGAATTTTCAACAAAGTAGTTCAACTTTCCACCAAAGGGATGAATTATCAATTAAAATGATGAATTTTCTACTGATATAGTTAAAATATTCAGCTAAAAAAAATATAATTTTCAAGAGAATTTTCAACCAAAAAACAGGAATTTTCAACAAATAATGTAATAGTAGATATTTCAACAAAAAATGGTTTTAATTCAGTATTAAGAAACAGTTGAATTTAATCAAAAACACGAACTTTCAACAAACTACTTAAATCCTCAACCAAATAAGATTAATTTTTAACCATTTGGTGACTGTTATAGCTGTTAAATGTTAAAAGTCTAGAGCCTTTAATTTTGGTCCGATTTTTAATTTTAAAAAAATTCATGTGCATTGAATTATTAAGAGCTTGCAGCTGGGAATTTTTCTATTTGTTTATTTACCAAATTTTCACTTCAAATATGTAAAATTGACATCTTTTAATTAAGAATTGTTTACGTTTCAATAATTTCTTAGCTAAACTCTACATCATCTCACATCAATGCTTCTTGATCCATTTAATTCTTATAAATAAATTTCATTAAAAAAATTGTCAAATAGTGTTATTTTTAGTGACCATTTTTTTTCCTTGAAACTGCTTCTTATCAATGTAGGAATGACATTTTATCACAACAGTAATTAAAAGGCTAACAATAAATTTGGATATCTATCAAAGAATAATAAAAATGATAATTTTTTAAAATCCTGAATAAATATTGTAGAAATTATTGTAAAAAGTAAATAAACAATGAAGGAACGATCAATACCTTTAAATCCATTGAAATATTTGCAAATCGTAAAAATATATTAAAATAAGTAGAAATTATTTAAAATTTCTTGAATATAAATTAAATTAAACTTATACATTCACGTTACTAAAAAAAAACTTAAATCCCTAGAAATCTTAAAAAACCCTTTTAATATTTGTAATTGTTAAAAATCCCTTAAAATTATATTTTCTCTAATTTGATTGTCTAAACAAATTTTTAGTCCGTAGAAAAACCTGGAAACAAAATTTAATTTATTCCCTAAAGTTCTCTAGAATCTAGTCGAAATTCCTTGAGATCCCTTGAAAATAATATAAATTAAATGTATTCCTTAAAGTTCGCTAGAAATCTTTTCAAACCTCTAGGAATTTTTTGGAATTCCTTGAAATATTTGAAAATCGTAAAAATTCATCAAAATAAGTAGAAATATCTTAAAACCCCTTGAATATAAATTCAATTCAATTTTATCTTTAAAGTTCTCTACAAAAAACCGATAAAATCTCTATAAATCTCTTCAAATACCTTAAAATCCCTTAAAATTTTTGGAATGTCGAGGAATCCCTTGAAATTTGATTATGAGGAATTAGTTCTTTAGATATCCCTTGAAATCTTCGTAAATCCTGTAAATTTCTTCAAATTCACTTTGGATTTTTGAAATGCCTTGAAATTCTTTAAAATCCATTGATATACTTAAAATCTTTTATTCTTCAAGAATCCTGTAAAATTCCTTGAAATCTGTGGAATCTTGCGAAATAATTTGAAGTTCTGCGCTAAATAAATAAAGAAATCAATCAATCAATCGTTTGCAGTTCCTCTTTTTTTTGCATCAATTCTTTTAATATTTTAACACCATTTATTTTTATACTGATTTTATCATAATGATTTTCTATCATGATTTTTCTACAACCGCGAAAAAATAATAATAAATTTATTATATGAAAATCATTCTAGAACCTATATTGCATTTCCTAAAAAAATAGCAAGTGGTGTACGTCATTTCAAAAGTAACAATAAAAGTAACAATTCTTATTCCTACTGTTACTGAAAAAAATGTATTTGCAGTTAAAATGTAGTAAGTAGTTACCAATTCGCTGAATCACTGACAGGACAGTTGGATGAGAAACTAATATTTGAACAATTTGAAATTAAGTATGATCTATAATTCAAAAATAATTTGCAAAAATGTAAATCCTTAAAGCATTCATGTTTTAGATAGAACCTTTTTAATAGTAGTGAAATACTTTTCCGATAAGGCAAGCATCCAAAGTATTTATCATGTCAAAGTAAATTATTATTCTGAGAATTTAAATAATAAATCAATTATTTCTTCTAACTTAGCACCTGATACTGGATTATCATGAAAAATTTGTAAAGTATCTAGTGAAAGTCAAGCATGAAGGATCAGTAACCACAAAGAGTTGTAGGAAGTGAAAATGATTCTTCGATCTTGAAATTGATCATGAAATGTAATATACTGTGGATCCATCATCTTGATTCTAATATAGAACAACGGAACTATGGCTTCATTATAGACCTGCCACGTGTCATTCAATTCTTGTATTCACTCAAAAGATATTTAAACCAAGTATAGTAATAATTACCTTATAATCAGACCTGACATTGATAATGTACTGTTATCATTTATTAACTTTAATGCAAAACTACAAACTGCGATTATAGGAAATTCATTGAATAAAAAACGATCATAGGTATTGGAATAAATTGGATCATAAAATTGGAATAAATAATACAAAAATATTAAAGGAATTAATATAAAAAGTAGATAAACTGCAAAAGAAAAATTTATTTTAGACCACATATAATTTCATATAGAAGTACACAAAACTACCTAATCTGCACAAATAAACTTTACACAGTAAAAATCTGTGAATTCCCATGATATCTTTAAAATCGGTGGGAATTTCATTGAAGTCCCTCGATAACTTTGGAAATATTATTAAATCCATTAAAATATTTGGAAACTGCTAAAATCCGCTGCAATCTTGTAATCACTTTTGAAATCTTTAAAACAGAAATCTGCAGAAATCATTTATAATCCCTCAAAATTAAAATGAATTTAATTCATTCCCTAAAATTCTCTAGAAATCCCTTGAAATTGGTAAAGTCCCCTAAAATCTTGAAAATACTTGGAGATCCTATCAAATCCCATACATCTTGTGAAATTCTTTTAATTTCCTTGATATCTTTGCGGAAAAAGTATGTATAGTGTGAAGTATTATATGTAATTTTTATTTGTTTTACACCATTTTTATATAAAACAAATGAAAATTATATATATTATTTCAAACTATGCATAAACTATATATAATTTTTCCACTGGAAACACTACAAAAATTCTTCAACATCGCCAACATGTTTGAAATCACTTGAAATTCTTTGGTAACTTTTAAAATAACTTAAAATCTTGAAAATCCTTTCAAAGTTGTTTAGTTTCTTTATATCGTTTAAAATCGTGAAATCCATAGAAATTCCTTGAAATAAAATTTATTTTATTCCCTGAAGTTCTCTAGGAATTTTTTGAAATTACTTGAAATATATTGAAATCTTTGGAAATTGTAAAAATCTATTAAAATAACTAGAAATAATTCAAAATCCCTTCAAAATTATTTAAATTAAAATTATTCATGAAAGTTCCTCAAAAAATTATATTCCATTATTTTTCAAACTTCTCTACTCAAATCTTTGGAAATCCTACAAAACTCTTTTTAAAATTCCATGAAGTTTTTAAATGTTGAAAAGTTGTGAGCATTCTACAAAATTCGTCTTTTTGGCTAGAAAATCCAACTATTTGGTTCAAAATTCAACTTTTTTTCTTTAAAATTGGTCTCTATTGCAACTGTTTGGTTCGGATAATTTTGTTTTTTCGTTGGAAATTCAGCTAATTGGTTGATGATTCATCATTCTTGGTTAGAAATTAAGTTTTTTGGTGAATATTAATCTTTTCGAGCTTAAAATTCGAATTTTTAAAGCATTTGGGTTTCTAGCTTGAAAATTCATCTGTTTTGTTATCAATTCATCTCTTTTGGTAGAAAATTCATCTTTTTTGGTTGAAAATTTAACTTTTTTTCAAATTCAGCTGTCTTGGTCGAAAATTAACATTTTTGTTGAGAATTCATCTCATTTCTGCTAAAAATTGGATATTTTTTTATTAAAAATGCGACTTTCTGGTTGAATATTAAAAATATGTTTTGGATGAGAATTCAAATATTTGGTTGAACATTGTTTTTTTTGTAGAAACTTCAACTATTTGGTTCAAAATGTATGTGATCTGCTGAAAATTCGTCTTTTTCGATAGAGAATTCATCTTTTTGATTGAAAATTCAAATATTTGGTAAAAAACTCATGTTTTTTTTATTCATCATTTTTGGTAAAAAATTAGTCTATTTTGTTGAAAATTATCTCTTTGGGTAGCTATATCATCTTTTTTGGTTGAGGATTCAACTATTTTGTTGAATATTCTTCTTTTTTGGTTGAAATATTAATTATTAGGTTTTTTGTCGCGAATTCATCTTTTTTGGTTGAAAATGCAACTACGTGGTTGAAAGTTGAACTATTTTGTAAAAACCTAATTGTTTTGGTTGAAAATTTATCATTTATTTGAAAATTCATCTTTTTTTTGTTTCTAAAATTAATAGTATAATCTTTTCGGTTGAAAAATCATCTTTCTAGTTAAAAATTAATCTATTTTGTTAAAATTGCAATATTTTTACTTGAATGCTTAGGAATTTGAAGAGTTTGATATTGAATTTAATATGATATCTACATTCATTTTATTTAAAGAATTTACTTCCATATTATTCCTCTATTTTGGTGAAAAATCAGCCTATTTGCCTTGTTTTGAGAGCATTTTAGACTGCGAAGTCCGCAATATCAAAATTTAAATTATTTTATTTTATAATTTTCTGTTTTTGTGGTTTATATGGTAGATCATCAGAATATAAATTGATTTCTTCAGCTTCTTATAAAATAAATTACAATTTTTTGAAACATTACTTGTAAAATTTATTCTAGCAATAGTGACCTGTTTTTGTGTGAAATGTTGTGACTTTTAGTCACTTTTTAGCTCAAATTAGTCACTTTTGCTACTTTTTTGAAGTACACTAGTATGTGGAAATCCTTTTTATTAGAAACCCAATCCATTCATACATCCATCTATGTGTCGATAAAACTAAACCCCATTTTAATCATCCAGCGTTCTAAAGCTCTGATACTCTAATGGATTTGTATTAACTTTTAGTGCACCCCATCTGCAGGTGAAAATTTCAATTATCGGGAACATAAATTCACGGGATTCTTATTTGCAGAAAAAATATTTGAGGTTTTTCAATTTTTTTCAATATATTGAACCATAGACGATCTTTACTTTATAATACATTTAATATTGATTTCACTATATCAAGTACTATGAACAATTATACTGATTGAAAACGTTAAAATTTCATATTCGTGACTGTGCAATTTCCTTAAATTATAATTAAAGCGAATTCATTATTTCGACAAATGATGCCAGCTCAGTCTTGTCAAATTCTTCCTCAGTACCGGAAATTTCTCAGTATGCTTGAAACTTTGGGAGAGACCTTGCATAATTACTTATAAGGCATTTCGGCTCCTTGTTGGGAAAAGCAATTTTAAGATGTATATAAGAGGAAAATTAGAATACCTTTAAATATATATTTTATCTGGGTCAATTTATTCGATTTAATCTTGATCAATTTATAAGTTATTAAACAAAATCTATTTTTTAAGCAACAGTTACTCGATCCAAAGGACATTTTCATCCATCTAGGTCCAAAGCCAAAATAAAAACGGACGACTTAACGAATTTAATCTACATTTAATTTGAATTTAATTTGGATTGAAATTTGTATCGAAAAATTAAACTTTAGAATTTTAATTGTGATGTTTTTTAACTCTGTCCGGGCTAGAATAAAGTTTCTCAACCAGAAACTAATCTTAATTAAAAATACAGAAAAGTGAACTTCAACCCACCTATTTATATCAATTTGTAATCAAAAAACCAATTTCAATTCTTTAATTTTTAATCACTTTTTTCGGTTCAAGCTTGAAATGTTTTTCTCAAACTGGAATCTAATTTCAATTCAAAATCCAAGTAGGTCAACTTCACCCACTCAATTTCTTACACAAAAACTAATTACAAGACTTCACTAAATTAAAAATCCCACAACAAGATTTATTACAGTCCCTTATATAAGGGTGGTTGTTTCCCTCTATTGGATAAAGTACAAAGTCTTTTTAAAGCTGGCTCAACAACATTGTAGAATAATCTCTAGGGCTTCTAAAATTTATTTTTGTTTTGTGAGATCCACAAAAGCAAGATTTACTCCTGTAAGATAAACCAAAATTAAAAAATCAAAATCCATAACAATTTTTTATGTTGATTTTTGCAAACATTCAGATTAAACAACACTTTTAAAATTATTTTCTAAAATTAAACTTTCCCGTGCTAGGCTGATTTTTATTTCTGCGAAAAAAATTCGACCCACCCTAGCAGTTACCCTATACAGTAGTAGCTAATGACAATTTTAATCGATGCAAAGACAAGTAAACAACTGTGAAACCGTCAGATAGGAAAAAAAAGATGAAGATACGCACTTTAATGTTTGAATTCCGTGTTACAAGGGTGAAAATCAAACAGTTGGGATGATTCAATTTTTAATTTAATGGAAAAAAAGTATTCCGCAGATCAATAAAAACATCTTTTTCTATTCATATCAATTACAGTAAGTTTAAAATAATGACTTGCCAGAATTAGAAGTACGCTATTATTTTATAATTATGATTTTTTGTGTTTAATGGCAATCTTATGATATAAACCGTCACGATATTTTGTAAGAAAAAATAAAAATTAGAACTACTTCTCGAGGCTTAAAACATGAAAATTTAATTACTATTCTTCTTTAAAATAGAATTAATCAAACGAATAATTGCTAGCATACAATTATAATCTTATTGATTTTTCGTGCCCTTAGTTTGTATATAACATCTACAGAAGCGGACTTTATGAGAATTTTTAAGGATTTCATAGGATTTTAAAGGTTTTAGGGTATTTTTATGATTTCAAGGGATTTCACAAAATGTCAAAAGATTTAATTGGATTTCAATGGATACGAGCAATTTCTAATCATTTTATAATATTCCTATTCTCAAAAATTTAAAGAGAGTTTCAAATATTTCAGGGGATTTCGCAGGATTTCAAAAATTCAATGCGGTTTTAAAGAATTCCCTTGAATTTCAGAAGATTTGGAAGCATTTCAGATAGAAATCATCATATTATAGGATATTTTTAAAGATTTAGAAGGATTTCAGAAAATTTCAAACATCTCCAAATATTACAAAGAATTTTTAAGAAATTTCAAGGGACTTGATATAAGATTTCCGAGGATTTCAATAATTTTAAGGGATTTTAAAGGCTCTCAATAAGTTATTGAATGAATTTAAATCAATCAAAGGGATTTCAAAGGATATGAAATATTGTATCGTGTTTTGAAAGATTCCAAGCAATTTTCAAAATTTCGATAAATTGAAAGGATTTCAAAGGATTTAAAAGATTTCAGAGTTTTTAACAAGATTCCAAGAAATTTTCAATATTTAAATCAATTGAAAGGATTTCAAAGGATTTAAAATATTTTATTAGAGTATTTTAAAGATTCCAAGGAATTTTCGATAGATTTCAATAAATTAAAAAGATTTAAAAGGATTTTTAATATTTTAGAGTATTTCTATAAAGATTCCAAGAAATTTTTGATAGATATCAATAAATTGGAGAGATTTCAATGGATCTAAAGATTTTAGTTTTTTTTAAATATTCTACGTATTTTCAATAGAACTCAATAAAGTGAAAGAATTTACAATATTTTAGAGTATTTTCAATGATTCTAGGGGATTTTCGATAGAATTCAATATTTTGAAAGGATTTTAAATATTTTAGGGTATTTCTGTAAAGATTCCAAGAAATTTACAATATTTCAATAAATTGAAAGGACATCAAAAGATTCGAAACATTTTAGGAATTTTCAAAAATTCCAAGAAATTTTCAATAGATTTCAATGGGCTTCAAAGACTTGAGATTTTTTCTAAGATTCCATGGAATTTTCAATAGCATTCAATAAATTGAAAAGATTTGAAATATTTTAGGGTATTTTCAAAGATTCTAAGAAATTTTCAATAGATTTAAACAAATTGAAAGGATTTCAAAGGATATAAAATATTGTATGGTATTTCTGTAAAGATTCCAATAAATTTTCATTATTTCAATAAATTGAACGGATTTCAAGGGATTGGAAAAATTTTGAAGAATCAGTTAAATTTTCACTAAAGAATTTTTTAAACAAGGGGAATAGAGGGTGATAGGGTGAAGAATTCTAAAGCTTTAATTGAATGCGAAATTAATTGTCTTTAAACGTTTTCGACTTAAAAATGTACAACTGTTAAGGCTTGCAAAATTTGAACAAATCAAAACTTTGATTAAAGATTGACAAAATTAGAAATTGTTCAATTTCAAACGCTATTAATTAAAAAAATTTCAAGTTTAAAGCTTGAATAAGAAATTATTCCATTTTTAATGTTCTCAGTTCAAATAGTACAATTTTTTCTAGTTTTAAATTTGAAAAGTTCCATTGTGATTAAAATTGAAACTATAAGTATAGCGATATTCTAAGTAAAATTGAAACAAGCCGTATTTTTCTTTAAAAACTCATGACAACCAAAAAGACTTTTTTCTATTTCAGACAATAATATATACAAATTCTGTATCTAGCATGATTTTTAAAATTAAGGAATATGCCACATGCATGTTTCGACTTCCGTTGCACTATCTCTAGCCTCTCAATTTGCATGTCAAAGAGGTAGACGACCGGAAAAATGCAGACATGTACCTTCGTGACATATTTGTGATAACGCGATACGTCATCAGGGAAAAGATATTTTAAAAAAATTATTATTTCATTTTAACGACAATTTTGTCTCAACGAGTGAATGGGGTATTGATCGAATTCTGGGACTGCGGGGATGTAGCTGTAGGTGGGTACCAACGTGCGCATGCCGCATAAAGCTACAACTACTCGATCTCCCTCTTTCCCCCTCTTTTTCCATCTCACTCTCCTTTCCCCTTTCTCTTTTTACTTTCCTCCTATTTTCTTTCACTCTTCTCCTTTACTAGTTTACTTCACACTTTCTCTTTCTTTCTCATTTTCCATATTCTCTTATTCCTCCTGGCTCTTTTCCTTCCTTGCCATATTGGTCTTGCCAGACTGGAGTGGCCTCCAGACTTGATTAGGTGGAAAACCGTGTCACTGATTGCCATAAATAACCAATTTTTAATTGATACTTTATTTACAATTTAGTCTAGCGATATTTCGTATTCCAATTCCCGGATCTCCCGGATCTGAATGAACGTTTTTCCCGGTTTTCTCTTGTGACTCCTAAAAATGCGGTCCAGCAAAGGTGCATTACGTCGGATTACATCTATATACAAAATTACACCGGGTTACCTAAGATTACTCCGGATATTTTAGGATTACTCTGGATTACGTAAAATTATGGTGGATTACTCCACCTAAACTAGACTCACGCGAATTTTGTACCAAAAATGATTGTTTTTTAATATAATTGTTGAATTTTCTACAAAAGGGATGAACTTTAAACTAAATAGTTGTATTTTTCGCCAAGAATATTAATTTTCCACAGAAATAGACGTGTTTTAAATCAAATACGTGATTTTTAAACCAAATAGTTGAATTTTCAACTGAAAAAGTATTATAAATAATAATAAATGGAATAGTTATGCATTTTCATTCAATGAACATTAATTTTCAACAACAAAAAAAAGGATTATAAACCAAAAAGATGAATTTTCAAGCAAAAATCTTAATTATCCAAGAAAAAAAAATTTCAATAAAATATTAAAATTTTTAACCAAACGATTTTCAACTAAAAGCAAGAATCTTTAACCAAAAGACTCAATTTTTTAAGAAGTCGTTTAACCTTCAACCAAGCAGTTGAATTTGGAACTAAAAGAGATAAATTTTCAACAAAAAATAGAATAAGTTAATTTTCAGTTAAAAAAATTGTTGAACAATATAGTTCAATTTTCTACCAAAATAGTTGAATTTTAAACCAAAGATGATGAATTTTGAACGATTACATTTTCAACCAAAAAGGATTGGTTTTTAACAAAACTGTTGAATTTTCAATAAAATAGATGAACTTTAAACCACATAGTTGTATTATCAACCAAGAAGATTATTTTTCTACAGAAAATGACGAGTTTTATATAAAATGCATGAATTTTCAACCAAATAGTTTAATTTTCAAGTTAAAAAGGCAAATGAATAATGATAAATGGAATAGTCAAATTTTCATTAAAAAATTGTTTTCAACGAAGAAAAAAGAATTTTATACCAAAAAGACGAAGTTTCAAGCTAAAATCTTAATTTCCTACAAGAAAAAGCGAAATTGCAACAGAGAAATAAAAGCTTCGTTAGAATTTTAACGTAGAAATAATTATTTTATTTCTTTCAGCCTCAATATAGTTTATTAATTATTATTGTTTATCGAGAAAAAAAATCATATTTTTATCGACATTTCAGCAAAAAATTATTCTGTTACGAGCAAATATTTTCTCGGAACGAAATAATTTTGTTTTATCAAACCTTTTTATTCTCATTCAGCATCCCCATACCTCAGAAACAAGTTTTTATTTTTGTAAAAAATTGAAATTTTGATTTTAAATCGATTATACCAAAAGACGATTTTAAAAACTTGTGAAATTCTAAGCTTGAAATTTCTGGACGATTTACTTGGAATTGGCTACCTTTTTTTAATCGAACCTTTTTTACCCGCATTCGGAAACTCAATATCTCGCGAATCGTTTTTTATTTTTTTATTAAACTGAAGATTACATTTTTTATCGAAATTCGCAGCCGGAATCAATTTTTTCAACTCAGTGCGGAAGTCGACTTCTGTTCTATCTTTAAATGGAAATTTTGATTCCACAGAATGTTTTTTCCTTTTTCTTAAAAAATTCAATTTTGTTGGTTATCTAGTTGTGTACTGCCACCCTTCAGTTTACCTATTTTTTTCGAAATGTGACGCATATAATTCCTTAATTATTATGTTGTATGTGTTTGTATCATAATAAGTAATCGTCAAATTTTTGCTTAAAAAGAAAATTTATGGTTTAAATTTAAATTTTATGAAATTAAAATTGTTTTTCACTTTCAGGTGCTTCTATTTTATTAGAATATACTGAAAATAATATTTTCTTATATAAAACGACATTTTAATTAAATTTTAATTATGAATGTTTTCACTTTAACATAGTGTTTTAAGCATCTGTTATTCCACAGAATGTCATGCTATCTTTGAGGAAAAAGCAGCCAGAATTAACCACTCTGCGGTTTTTAAAATGAGACATTTATTAAACGAACGATCTACCATAAAATATACTGTAAAATTTTCTTTTCGTTTTCTTATACAATCTTCTTATTATACAAGAATTCGAAACATTTTTGGTAGAAAATTCATGTCTTTTCTTGAAACTTTATATTTTTTTGTAGAAAATTATTCTTCTTGGCTGAAAATTAATCCTTTTTGGTTAAAAATTGAACTACTTGGTTTAAATTTGAAGTACTGTGTAAAAAATGTATCTTTTTGGTAGAAGATTCATCATTTAAGTTGAAGATTCATCGTTTTAGTTGGAAACTGAAAATTTAAAACTATAATCTTATTTGTTGAAAATTCATCATTTTGGATAAGGATTCAACTAGGGGAGCGGCACCGAATTCGGCGCACATAAAGGAAAATGCACGATTAAAATTCAAATATAAAGTAAAAGATTGTGATAAAACATATTTTGTTTGGGTCAATATCTCACCAATGTTCTATGCATGGAGATAATTTAATTGAAGTTCATTAAAACAGTTAATTAATGTGCTTTCCAAAAAGTGCATCTGCGCC
>JAABKJ010007409.1:0-20998 GCA_011634705.1 Andricus grossulariae | reverse complement strand
GAATAGACAGATCATTATGATCTCGAAAGTCAAATGATCGTTGGAGCAAAATGATCTGCAACAAAAATGATCCTTTTATTTACTGTGTACTAAACATACTAGTACACAATAAAGTTCGTTTTCACTCAGGAAGTTCAAAGACACAACCAGCGACACGCGCGTACCAAACGACTGGATTTTCAAGTCTTGGCCGCGTGGAGTACTATATCACTTATTGAATTTATTATTTGGCATCGATGGTATATGGACTAACGCTGTTTTAGTTGAGTTACTTACTGGTTCACCCAGTCAATGCAGGAAAATCACTGGTTTATTAGTGATAACCCAAAATACTGATTCAATTGGTGACAATTCAAGTGTTCCAATTGAAGCTCAATTATTTTTCACGACAATATCATGCAAACAACGTATTTCAACGCCTATGGACTGAATGTGAAAATGGCATATTTCGAATGATGTAAATAAAGACGCACGAAATGACTCTTTTTTCGAGGGCCGTGACGTTATATTCATGAAAAGGGCTCTTTTCATTAGCATTTTTATATTTTACAACAGTTGGAACGGAGATAATTAGATTCTAGTTGCATGAAAATAGAGATAGTTCGATGTTTTCAGCGATAACTGTAGCGTGCTGGTCTCGCCACCTAGTGATCGGGAAGCTTATAGCCGCTAGGTAGCACTAGCTGCTCTAGTCAAAGTTCAGCAAAAATTCGAATTGGATAATTAAAAAAATGCTTATATTATAAGAAAATGTTAATTTTTTCTTTTCAAACTGAATACCTTACACTTTTAACATGTTTCATGGATAACCTAGAAACTTTTATTATTAATTTGTATTTAAAAAACCGATTTTTCATTTAAGCAATTCAAATTTTCGCGGAACTTTGACTTGAGCAGCTGGCGCTACCCAGCGGCTTGCAACCTCCCCATTGCGCTTGCGTTGGACTAGAACGAGCAGAAAATTAGTAAGTGCTTCTAACCTCATCAATATCAAGCCTTCATGGAAAAAAGTGAAAAATAAACGAAAATATCGGATGTGGAAGAAAGTGGAGAGTTTCATGGCACACCTCTTGAAACGCACGAAGTGGTACAACTCGCTAACCTTGATTTGCTGCTAGAAAACTTGAAAAAAAAATATACGATCGCTACCTTCAAAGGAACTTAGTACTTTTTCATGATCTTGTTGTCAAAAGTATCGTGCATGTCTCGTAGGAGGCCATTTTCGTGACTCGTGCACTGTTTTCGGACTCTTCACGAAAAGGCCGTCGCCTCCCACTTGATACGCAATATACCATATTGTACACTGAGATGGAAAATTACTTCCATATCTAACAAGGTAATGAAAGGTTGATCAATTGCCCGTAATTGTTACTGCTGAAGACGACGAAATTCTACTCTTCGTTCTCGAGCCGAAGAGTGGATCAAGACAAAACAAAGCGGAAGCTATTTCTGAATTCCTTCAGGAATGGGGTTTTACTGATACTATATCAGGAATTTGCTGTGATACGGAAGCTGCTAACATTTGTATGAGAAACGGTACCTGTTTATTGCTGGAGGATGAAATAGGGAGGAATTTTATGTATTTCATGTGCAGATATCACATTTCAGAGATACTTCTAAAGAATGCACTTGAAGTAAAGATTGGAGAAACAACAGGTCCATCCGTTTTTTCTTCAAGAAAATTCAGGATGATTGGGCCAGTCTAAACAATAAAGATAAAAATATCCTGGACTTTCTAATGAAGAGACTAAATAAAGATTACTATCGGGAGGACTATAGGAGATCTCTGAGCTGATGATGATATTTTTAGGTGTTATCCCAAAGCATGAAATTTTTTTTGTCGCCCAGGTGCTATGCATCAGGCAAGGTTGATGCTTGTAGACACATTTGCGTTTTCCTGGTACTAATTTACACTAGCTACTAGGTTAAAACTCCACGAGCATACAAAGCACCGGTATAGGATTTACCATTCATAAAAAACCTGCACCTCTATGCCGAAGAAGATAGGGAAGTTTCTGAGATCCTTCTGAACAAAATAAGAAACGATTTGTGATATTTGACACCACGAACAGCAGTTTTAGCGTTTTTGACTAAGAAGTAGTACCAAAAAAAGTGCGAATAGATTTGAAAATTGGCGATCAGAATTCTGAGAACTTGAAGCGATTGTCAGTCTCGTCTATTTATAAGATTTTCATAAAGTATCTCGACGAATTTATCTCGAAAAAATCAGAAGATTTTTTTATGTTTGCTCGAATTAACACATCCTTCCTCATCAAGGAAGCAAGTCTTTGGAAAACTGATCTAGAATACCAGCAAGGTGCGACTGCAGTCAGAAATACAAACGTTGATTAAATATAAATTGAAATTAACATTAAAAATACGATTAAAAATAAATTTGACGTAGCAGAACGTACTGTGAAACTGATATCTGACTTTAAATCCTTTCTCACTATAAGGAGAAGTCAGAAACAATATTTACTACAACTGGGAATAAAGTGCCTGAAGAAATTTCCTGACTGCAGTAAGGATACTTTGATCCGTGAGATGTTATAATCAATTAATTATTATTTAATGGAGGTCTTTTCAATATTAATAAATGTACGTAATTATCGATGAAAACTTGTTTTCTCCAGGGAAACTGTGAGATAGTCTATTTGTTTAAATTGATATTTTTAAAACATTAGCAAAAGAGTAAAAATAATTCACTTTGAAAAAAATACAATACGGTTTGGAAAATTATTTCTGTTGATGTTCATTCATTATTGGTTTATAACTGAAAAGTCAAAGCAGAAATAAAGATCTAATCATAAACGCAAAATTCTAACACATAATAATAGCCTCCTTTTTCATTCAAATACTTAAAGATATAATCTTAATTTTAAAATAAAAAAATTAGTAAATAATTTGTTTTTCATTTTAAATTTTCTCCTTATCCCATTAATATTACATACAACCTATTCTAAATGTAGTTGCTGACTCTAGGTACGCGAAGATATTGACTTTATTCAAAAATCGGTTCTTCGCATAGCATTTATATATCACCAGAAACACTGGGTTTCTAAATTTTCTGCCAAGCAGATGAGTACTAATATTCTATTTATTTATGTCTCAGGTAATAAATATTGTAGAAGATAAAAATAAAGCCAAGTACGAATAGAAAAAATTTTATGAATATCACTGTTTTTTGATAGAAAGAATTAACTCACAGAATTATTATTTTAATAAATACTTGTTTTATTTATTTTTTTCTTAATAAAAGCATGCAAATTTGAGAAAAATAAAAAAATTAAAATAACGTTTGGCGGGCTCATAATATATTTATTTATTATTATTAGTGTTATGCTGCTACAATTATGTTTCATATTGAAACATAATAATAAGACCTCCAACTTTCTTGTTTTATTATTAGTTATTCTTCCAACATATCAATTTAGGTTTTAGTGTAAAAAAACATTCATCAAACAAATTCACTAAACTAATTAGTATTATTAAAAAATACTTTGATTTATTCTTTTAGCATTAATAAAAAATACACATACAGTGAAAGAAAATATTACTGTCAACTTTTTTCTCCAAGAATCTAGTAAAAAATCAGTATAACTTATTCGATGATAGGTTCGCTTCTGAATATTGTAAGAATTGTAGAAAAAATTATTTTTATTCAAATATAACTCTATGGTATACTTATGGATCATTTTATCCTCAAAAAGCAGTATATGTATACTATTTACAATATCAATTCAAAGTTTTCTCGAATTCGATCAATTAATTTAGGTTGCAGGCGCGTTTCAAAAATAACGTTTTAATACTTTTTCCCCCCAATGGATGAAATTACGATTTTATTTAATTCTGATTAATATGTAAAATCATAAAATGAGATTAATTTCTCAAAGTTTTATAATCATTAAAATAGTTTCATAATTTGCAGACGATTGTTTGTTGTGTGTTTTTTTTCAATTCGATCATAGTGCACATTTAAATTTTTTAAATAATATTTTCCAAACGTAACGAAGTTTTGTACTTTGGTGTTTTCTGTATACCGAAAAATTGCCGTGAAGCTGGGACATAGAGGTATTTGGGGCATTTTTCACGTACAGTTAAGTTGAGTAAATATGTTCTAAATTAAATAATTATTTGAATCACATTTAAAATTAAATACTTTGAACTGATAAAAATTGTTTATGCTGAACCTTTTAAAATCAATAATTTTAATTTAAACGGATTACAATTAATAATTGTCAAGTTGTAATATCTACTTTATAAAACATTACCGTTTTAATTTCAACTGCAAAATTAAGACTGACAAAATGTTGAAATGGCGGCTTTCGCAGCCTTTGTAGCGCTGCGAAAATGGTGGTATGCAGGTGAACGGGTACGAAACTACTTTACAAACCCTAGAGTTACCAAGCCCCTTATTACAAATCAGCACTCGATAAAGTGAGTTCAACTGGCGATAAAGTGAAAATGCCTAATTCAGTTCTGTCGAGCGAATCGTGAGAAACTAAATTCTAAAACCCCCCAAGGTGGCACAAAGTTCCCCCTTACGTCCTAAAAACACATTTCATTTTCACCGACCTGCATTCTTGCTCTAGGATTTCAAAGTTTATACAACACACTTGTATCCCTTAAACATTATTACTGAGTAGGTTCGGAAAATCAATACAGACGTTCCCCAATATGCCTCTATGTCCCAGCTGTACGCAAATGTTTCATCATCTTACCCCAATTTATGTCACTTTCTTTAAGGTTTAGTAGCTCAGTTTTTATTGATCCTACAAAAAAATGCCCTGATACTAAGTTACGCAAAAAATATTGCATTTTTTGGAAAATTGAAAAATATTAAATGGACCTGAATCTGTTCATCGTCTGCTCAAAAACTAATGGTTTATTTGTCTTTTTTTATCGCAGGAAGATTGATGAATTGGAAAAGAAAAAAATATAAATGAAACTTCAAGTTATGAAGTCTTGACAAAAGTGACACAACCAAATCAAAAAACACATGTACAAATACGTGGTGGTTAATTGAAGTTTTCAGCTGGAAAAGTTATGTATACTTCATATATAGGAGACAAAACACTAATTTTTGTTTTTGTTTTATGAAGAACAATTTATAAGCAAATGAAAAATATGATTTCCTTGTCCACCATTCATAAACTATAATGTAACTTTTTCAACTAAGTAAAAGTAGGCATGACATTTCATTTATCTTTTCAAAAGTTTTTGATTTTAGCATCTTCCCGATGTGAAAAAATATGAATGTAATATTATTTTTAAAGCAGACATTGCAAAAAATGTCACCTGGTCATTTTTTCCTTAAAATTCAACAAAAAATGCACTATTTCTTACATAACTTTTTATTTCAAAAATAATTTTTAGCATCAATAACGACTGAGTTAAAAGGCTTCACTCAAGCACGAAAAAAATCATTTGAACCCTCACTTAGAAGAACGAAAATATCTCCTAAACTAGAACTGGCCATGAAGGCTCTGGTCATATAGACGCACACCATATGGATGTGGAAGATATTTTAATATATAATGGATTTGATGTTGAAGTATATTATATAATATTCTACTTACGGACAAAATTAAGACAAATCACAGAAGTGAAGAGTACGGTACAAATAAAAAACCTCATTTTGCCAGATTTGATTTTTATCGAAATTCTTGAACTACAACTGAGAAAATGTTGAATGCTTTACTTGTATATATACTATCTCATTATCAATAAAAAGGACTGCCTACATTACGGGGGTGGGATGGATTGAAGACAATGAATAATTGCGCAAACCGTATTTTTAATGCTAAAAAGTAAGCAACCTTGATTTAGTTTTCTTGAACATATCAGAGTCTGGACTGAACCAGATCTACACGTGTCGTTTTGAAAAAGCCGACATTAGAAATGAATTTTCACCTTGTTAAAATTTACTATCGGGGAAATAGATTTGTACCCATATTGACAAATTTACAAATTATTCAACTCTCCTCGAGAATGATAAGATATTTTAATATATAATGGATTTGGTGTTAAATTATAATACATTATATTCTACTTACGAACAGAATTAAGTCATATCACACAAGTGAAGAGCACAGCGCAAATAAAAAGCCTCATTTTGCCAGAGACAGAAAACAGATTTTTATCGGAATTCTTGTGATGTACCTGATAAAATGTTGAATTCTTCACCTGTTTATCCAGTCATTATCTCATTATTGACGAAAATGAGTGCCTACATTTAGAAGGTAGGATGGAGTGAAGACAATGAAAGTTTTATAAACCGTCTTTTTGATGCTATGAAGTACGCAACCTTGATTTAGTAGCCTTGAAAATATCAAAGTCTGAAATGGACTAGGTCTACTCGTGTCGTTTGAGAAAACCGTAATTGAAAACGAGTTTTCACCTTGTACGAATTTACTATCGGGGAAATCAATTCGTTTCCATTTCGACAAATTCACGAATTCTAAGCCTTCATGTGTAAATCTTTACAATATATTATATATGTTACAGACATGACATTCTAAATTATGTGAAGATGGCGCAAGCAATTTTCGTTCTTCTATTTTGAAGCGATAACTGGTAAGTACGTTTCATTTTACAGTCTTACACAGTCGCATTCTTTTACCAAAATTTTCTATTTTTCAGGTTTCACATTTCTCTAACCTTCTTTCATTCAATATGTGTGGGCATCTGCATGGAATGGGTCCTTATAGCTGACATTTTAACACCCAAGACAATCCCATTAGGTTAAAAAAACGAATTGCCAGGAATTTTTGAAGTTAGATTGTTTGAAAAATTGCTTTTCGAAAAAGCGCATCTAAAGTTGATTAGTGCCACAAGCGCACGTCTTAAACTTCTTCTTCGAACATGAAATCTACCCAGATCTGCTTGCTTTCCGGACATGAATATATAGTGCTAATAGTATAGGTCGCAGTATCTGCCCCCCCCCATCCATTCAAACCTGAAAATAAAAATGTCGACCTTGACATAGAAAAACAAGAATATTTCTTTAACTAGACCCACCGTAAGGGCTCTTTTCATGCGGACACCCACATCAGGAATCCTGAATGAATTTATACCAGTACGCAAATATGCGTGCATATATAAAAATGCGCATTAATTATCAACTGATGCCAAAGGCAAACATATTCTCTTCCCTAATTCTCTTTAATTTTTTGAAGCTTTTATTTGATTTGTTGTGTAGGTATGTTTGTCAGAGTCAAACCTTCCGTTTCAATTTTGAGAAACTTTCGCATGTGCAAATGAAAATACATAATTATATCAAATATGAGTTGCCACGACTTCCTAACTAAACGCCAGGCCTCCTACCCCTCCAAAGAAGGTTTTTATTACTTTCAAAAAACGCCAAAAATAAGTTGATCCATGAAAATGTGTCTATTCATGTATGCAGGCATTTATGTATATAGCTATTATTATTATCAATATGTTGGCCAACCTTCCATCCAAAAGTACCCATGACCTGGTTCTTCGCTACTGAACACAGTTGCGAAAAGCAGCAATTGCTTAGTAGATTCTCTAATGTCAGTCGCTGTCTCAGAACTCTTATATTCCGCTTGCACATTCGTCATAATTCGCGAGCGTACATACTGTAGAGCCCGTCTTTAGGAATCCGACAATCCCACTGGAGAGTCCTATAGGGATGTAACATTCATCCTAGAGAGCCCGTTTATAGGGTTCGAACATTCATCCTGGAGAGCCTGTTTATAGGGATCCAGCATTCATACTGGAGGACCCATTTATAGGGATCCAAACATTCATCCTGGAGTGCCCATTCGGTTTTACAAATATTAGTTCCAATGACAACGACTGAGACCAACGATTCAAAATATTATTCAATACATCGGAGAGCGAGAGACATGCATAATTCCACACACGCATACGCGAATACACATTTATACACAAAAGAAAGGTCAAACGTTAAAAAGTCAGAAATTAAGGATGTGATTATCACAGTCAGCTATCGTGTACGCGGAAATTCCATATAAGGTGATTTTAGCCGCTATCATTGTTGTCGCCCAGAAAACTCTGGACAATGTGGCACGTGTTCAGCAGTACTGCCTTCTGAATTAGATGTAGCGAACTTCAAGCTCAAAATTCTTCGAGGATCTTTACGCACATCACATGAACGTTTTTCATATCATGCGTTATTTGGCTTAAAATTTTCATTTCCGATTGATTTTTAAAATGTTGTGAATGATATGACGCTGATAATTTTTTCATCGAAAAAAGAACTTCAAATTATTTACAATGAGTGAAAATATATTAATATAATTAGATTTGAATATATTCATTTGAACAAGATTGAAGAATTTGCATCGGGCCAATATAAATGTTTAATAAAATAACAGGATTGTGTAACAATTTGAACTCTATTGAAGCTATAAGAAGGCCATCATATTGTGTAAGTTGTAAACAGGCTACGTCACCTCCACCAGAATATATGTTTACGCAAATAATTCCTTGAAAATTAAAAAACAATAACCGTTCACACACTTACTTTATTTCCGCTAAAAAAGTCAAAGCTGCGTGCTTATACATTTTTATTTATTTTATAATACATTTTCATTCTTTTCAACCATTTTATGCATTAAAATGAACTACGGAGAAGAACAGCTCACGAATTAATTAGTAACTGCAATCAATAAATAATTAGTCGACATATTTTCATAGCTGGACTTTCATAAAGGAAACTTGTATTTTTTCAATTTTTACTGCTGGAATATTACTATTTTATTATTCAAACACAAGGTTACGGTTAAACAATAAAATTTTTCATAAAAATCTGGCTTAAGAAATGTTAAAGTGGATAAAGCATCTGGAATGATTATTACGAATATTGAATGCATTTGAATAAAAAAAATTCTTTCATTCAAAGAAAATATCTCTGGATCTAATAAAAGTTTTTATTGAAAGAAAAGTTGCTTTGATTCTAAGAAATTTCTTTTAATTCAAAGAAATGTTTGTTCTTCAAAGAATCTTCTTTATTCTGATGAAAATTTTTCCTTCATTTAAAATGATTGTCTTCAATTTTAAGTTATTTTCAATAAAATAAAGAGAAACTATTATAAAGGAACGTCTTCTTGAATTCCAGACAAATATTTTTCTGTATGGGAATTAGCAGATGATGCGCATTTTTAAAGCAAATTTTTATGCTTTACTTTTCTTAGTGCTAATGTTGATATTTTTGAGGAAAATACTTATGATACCTAAATTTTCTTTAACCATCAAATGTAGTAAAATTTCCTCTTTGAACAAATTTTTTTTCTCCGACTGCTAAAAATATTTTTTAACCAATTTTGCAAACCATACGGTTTTACGCAATGCATAAGATAAGATGTCTCAGGTCTTCATAGACACCTTTAATTATTGCCTTATTCAATTGCCTTTTTTAATTGTGGCCTTATAATTTATGTTCTCAGTTAGTAATTTTTTCAAATTTAAAATGTTTAGGTATCTTCAAAGTATCGTATTTTTTGTTCTATAGCGTTTATCTAAAGGTGTTATAAGATTTTTTGTAAAACTCTTCCGTGCAGTGGGAGGGAGAGGGGAGGGAGCTGGCTCTGATTACAACACCTAAAACTCTTGACAAACGATTTTTAGAAAAAATTTTAAACCATCCAATTTTTGTAACTCTTATGTTTTTCATTGTTTTGAATTGTATTTTTGTAGAACTCGAGCACTCTTTTGGAATTAAAGAATTATGCAGACAAAATAAAATTTCTGAAAAGTGAAGGATAGTTACATTTTAGAAATATATTTATTTCCAAACCTCAGGAAGCTCTGAAGTAGAATTTTATACGCATCGCATCTCGTTATTTGTAGGAAAGCTTCTCTTATTATATATATAAAATTATTTATTATAAGAAATGACAGCACGGAAAGGCTGGAATCTTATATTGGAGTTTCAGGATTTTACTAGTGGATTAGTAAGAAAATCACAAGTTCATATTGGAAATTTGTATAGAAATTTTGGATACTAATAAATTAGTGATCTTATTTTCTTTTAACGTGACTGAGGCAAAATACAATATATTAGGTGTGTTAATAATTCTACATTTTCCATTTTTAGGGTGGTGTAGTTTGCAAGTATCACAAGTAGCAGCAGTCTGATAGATTGTCTATCGTTTTCAAAATTCAAGCATATCCTTTATTCATTGAACCCATTTTTAATAATTTTTTAATAATTTTTCTTCAGCATATATTGAAAAAGAGCTCTTCATGAATCGAGAAGTTATATACGTTATTTCTTGAATAAAATATCTTTACAGCCACTTTTTCCGTCATCTTGTAAAAAGAAATTTGAAGATCATATTTTTTCAAAACAAATTTTTTAAGAAAAAAAGCCAGATAAATAACGAGATTTGGCATAAAATAGAATATTTGGAGAATGATATCAGTCGCTTTAAATAGCCTTAGTGTACTGTAATCACTTTAGACGTTTTCGAGGTTCGGCGCGAATGCAAATAATGTTAAGCTCTCGCTATGTGTAATAACGTATTACCTCTAAATACAAAACAGTTTATAATCAAAACATGAAATAAGAATACAAAATGTATATCGATTATTTCTATAAATTTTTACTTTTATTGATTTAGAAATATATATAAGTGCCCTCATTCTACGTTGAAATAAAGAAATATTTTGGTAAAGTAATAATTTTGTTTTAAAATACAAAAATACCTTTATTTTAGAAATGATTTAATAGTTTTTTAATGCGTAATATTATTATTATAATAATAGAAAAACACATGATTATACGATTCTGCGCCAAATAAATCTATTAGGCTTGAATGAATTTGATCAAGTTTTTAAGAAGATATTGAAAAATATTGATAATTTCAATATTTTCTCAAATACGACATTGCAAAAAATTTGCATGATTCTAAAGACCGTGTTAAAGAATAATTTTCTATAAAAATATATATTCGATTGAAAAATTTTCGCACAAGTTGCCATGAAGTTGGTAAAAGCTTAAACTTAGGGCGGTGAGATATTTAACAGTTTATTTATATTTCAATGTTTACATCTATATTTAAATGAAAAAGGAAAATTCAAGCACATGATATCAGTAAAATTTCATGGATACAAATTTAAGGATTATTTATTCATATAAGACAGTAAACAAGCAACAACGTTTTTTTTTACACAATTTAGATTGAAACTATGGAAAAAGAAAGTGAAACCTATACGGTGCCTGTGAGTAGTGCCAAATATTTTTTCTTAACTGGAACTGTCTTTTATCAAGTGTTAAATTAGTGTATCGTTATTATAGGTATATTTCGACTCCGTACATAGCCAATCAAGCTTTAGCTTCAAAAGTAAAAATAAACTTATTTATTTGCAATTGAAGGGCAGTAAAACGATTTGATTCGAAAAAATTTGAAAGTTAGTTTTTTGAAAATATATCCTAAATAGTGTTGCATTTAAGTGAAAAATACGAGAAATGAGTAACAGCGAGAAAAGATCTCGTCTTTTTCTATGAAATGTCATCTCATCTTGTCTCATATGAGCGAGCTTCTCGAAAGATCATATATTTTGATGAACTGTCTTTTTAGTGTCAGAACTAATATTCGCTAATAAAAAAATGTTATACATATTTTTATGAAACATTAAAGTAGACATGGGAGGCATCAAAAAAACACAGTATTCAGAGTAAAATTTATATTTGTATTAAATTATATAATTCGTTTATTATTGATATAAACTTCTACATATGATTTTCAATTGTATAATCCTCTTTGTCTTTGCTCTCGTCAATTTATATTGTCTATAGTCTTGGTAGTTATATCTCATACATATGCATTATAAAAATTATTATCTACTTCCGGAATTCTGGGACAAAAAAGGCCTTATTTTAACTGCTTCTTTAATGTTAATTATCATAATATTATCTCATAATTTATTAAGGAAGATTTTTCTATCTTTCAACATATATTGTTTTAATTTTTTGGAAGTAGTATTAATATATATAATTGTATATTAATTGGTTGGTAAGATTATCAATCATAATTCAAATTCTCCAAATTTTCCTCATAATTTTTAGAGCTATCTGATATTTTTGTGGACTGTTACTATCATTTGACAACTTCAAATAAGATTTACATCAATGACCTTTCATCTGGTAACTCGGGCGAGGAACGCGATAAGAAGAGACGATGTTATATTGTGTTTACGAGCCCATAATAATATTTAACAACACGCAAAAGCTTCTCCTAATACTTTTAACTGACGCAATCCCAAAGTGTCTTCATGTCAAACAGCCCTTGAATTTTCAAATTGAAAATAATCATATCAGACACGTTTCGAAAAATCTCATGAATAGAATTACGAGGTAAAGAACATAACTTAGAATTTTCTGAATGCTAAATGTGACTCGTATGACTATTCCCATATTGATATTTTGATGAATCTTTCACTTAAAGACACTTTAAAATTATTTCATTAAATGTGCTAGGGGTTGTTTTTTGGTAGGTTGTAAAGTAGCAAATTACACATGGGTATGTTTGGGAGTCTTTTTAATGGATCTAATTAAAGATATTTTGGACTTGGAACTCTCTTTTGAAATACTTATTCAAGAGATTATTTAAAAATGGAAAGCGATTGATGTAATGGCTGAGTCTCGGGGATTCAAAAATTCAAGAGTGTACATGGATGATTCGAATGGGTCTTGAAAAGGTTTACTAGCCTTTTTCGGTCTAGCAAACCCCTTGGGATTAACCTTCGAGATAGTAGAAAGAAGTCATTCGGAAGAAAAAGAGGGTTATTTGTTTAGGGTTGTCGAATGCGGAATAATGCAAAGGTGTTCTTTGCGTATCACAAGGTGGCAATGGTTTTGTTCTTGTGATAAATCTTTTTATAATTTCAGGTTTTCCAAATATTTTGAAACAATTTTTATTCATCTTATTTATCATACCAATCTCATAATAAGAAAAGTTTCAGCCATCCCTGATATTAAATACATGTTGAATTATGTTCGTGAAAAAAAATCATGGAAAGTGAATTCTGTTTGATCAAACTCGAATACTAGCGGACGGTTTGATGATGGCCTTCGTTTCGTCGAGCGTTTCTTTAGGTATTCAATTCCATACTTATTCAAGATGGAGCTTATTTAGGGCACATCATTTTGACCAAGTTTGCTAAATAACTGCAATTTTCTATGCTCTATATCTAGTGACTACAGCCGAGTTCTCAATTAAATTCTATGTTAAAAATTAAAATAAATTGCACCTATCATACAAAATGAAGAACAGAACGGTAAAAACAGCGGCGGATATATATATTCCATATATGTCCTGTAATTTTCAAAATTTCAGCGAGATATCTTGTTTGAAATAAATATGAGAAGGCAGAATAAAAATATATAGGATAGTCGGTAATTCGTAACGTCTTATCACAGAATACCATTTGCATGTTAGCAAAATCAACTAAAAAGATTTTATTCATCTAAAGTACTATACAGTATATCTTTCATTGATCTGATATATTTTTAATAATTTGTTACTAATTGCTCTTCAGAAAAAATTAAAAAGAGAGCTCTTTACGAATCCGAAATTTATATATATACGTTAGTTCTTGAATAAGAGCTCTTCATAGAAAGTATGTATTTTTTATAGGTAATTAATTAGTCAGTAAGAAAGCGAGATCCATTTTTTTTACATTAGAAAAAGGAATTTTCAGAAAATAATTTTTCAGTTAAGATATTTTACTAAGAAGAACGTTGAGAAATGACGAGGTTTGGCAAGAAATAGAACATTTGGAATATAATGTCCCTCGTTACAAATTTCCTGATTGTATTGTATTTGCGCTAGACATGACGGGCACGTTTTCAAGGTTTGACCTTAATATAAATAATTTCAAGGTCTCGCAATGTGTAATAATGTATTATCTGAGAAGACGAAACAGTTTACGATCAAAACATGAAGTAAGAATGAAAATTATATAAAGATTATTTACGAATTTTTCCCAACTTTAAAATGAAGAAATATTTTTGAAAAAATTTTGTTCTAGATTTATGCAAAGCAATTTTTGTTTTAGAAACGATTTCTTTGTTTATGACGCCTAGTCATAAATATATTTCATATTGTATAGATATTGTTTACATCAAACTGTCGTGCAAAAAATGAAAGCTGTAAATACGTTTGGTATTCGCCCCCCCCCCCAATTTCGATTTTTTTCAGTATATTTTAATAGAAAAGAATTGCGAACCAGGTAACAAATCCCAAATTTAGTTACCTATTCCGTGAGCTCCTAGCTTTAATATTAAAATAAGTATTCAAAAATTTAACTCAAAACCAATATACGAAATTGGAAATTGTCCTAAAGAGCTGAAAAATGTTAACCATACTACAGTAAAAACTCTTGGATAAATTTCATTGCACCTTATTTCAAAACGGGGTTTCATCTCGCTCGGCGTTGAAGAATGAAACTATCGTCTATTGTTTTTGCCGCAAAGCTGTAAAAACAATTAAAACCAGGTGACGTTTCGTATCCCAAGTCCGAGTGAAAAGATACCTTGTGTAATGGCACCATTTACACTACCAAGACTAATTTTTGTTGTAGGGAAATGTGACCTTGAAATTAGCGTTAGATTCACACTTTGTTTTTCTGTGATATTTTGTAAAAAATGAAATCGATTTACGGTACCTACATATATTATACAGATATTGTTCTTCATATTTATTACATGTTACATGCACCTGCTGATAAAACTGTAATACCTGAAGTACTTCCAAAAGGAACCACAGGTATGATCCAGCCATTAGACGTCTATCGATGTTGAGTTCGGGAAAAATTTGTTGAATGTTTTTCGGATGATGTTTCATTCATAATTCTGACATAAATCTCCGCTTAAGAAATAATTTCATTAAACTCCGATATCTTATACACCATCAACTATCCTTTCTAAGATATAAAAATCTTTTTCAGTACTCATGATATAAAAGTGGTTATGTAGACAGCAGGACGCAATATTTTGAAAATCCCGTAGACTTTGTATTTGAAATATGTTCACAAGTCAAATGTGCATATTGTGATGAGACGCTAGTTATTGGATGTAAAAAGCGTGAAAAATCATTGTGTATCAAACATTTCTTTCAAGACAACAACCTGTGTAATAATTATGAAAAATAATATCTCGTAGAATATATGTTGTGCCATAAAAATTAATTTGCAATACCCTTAATGTTTTATGAATGTGAAATGTGCCTTGACGGTGGTTTAACCCTTTCGAATCAGAATGGGGTAACTCATGCTGGTAGACTGCGATGTTTTCTATTTCCACAATGTTTTCTGTGCTAAAGATAATTTTTCACTACGACCATTAAACTGCAACTATTGAAATTGTTCAAGAAAATGAAAATATACATCAAGGGTGGTTCACCCTCTTTGAATCTGAAATAAATTGTAAAAGCATATAACGTCTTGTATTTTTTATACCACTTCGTTAATCATTCAAAAATAAAATTTAACTTGAGGGAAAATCAGATATGTTTGTGTATTTTAGCTACAGGATGCAGTTAACCCCCGTGTAAGGGGATGAGGTTTACAAATTCAATATTTTACTGCAATAAAATAACATGATTACATTCTAAAAAAAGTGTATACTGCCTCTTAAATGGTTAATTTCACTGAAAATTATATTTCTCAAGTAATTATTCAGAAACTTTGAAGGGCGATTTCACCCCCTGGATATGAATTTTAGCACGCATCAAAAATACGTGTATCTTACTTTTTAGTGATCTGAAACATACTCTAGAATAAATCAAATCGGAGGAGGACATTTGGGTAGTCTTCCTGGTTAGATAAAGAGAGGATAGAACAAGTTGATAATTAAGTGTATCTTGGAAGTTTTTTTTACTAATGATAGAAATATCGATGGAGAGATAGTCAGTCGTATAAACGAGGGTAGGAAGGCTATCAGTTATTACCAGAAGTAAACATGTAACAAATAGAGCTACAATTGCAATATATAATTATGTACTTGCACCTACTCTGCTGTATGGTAGCGAGACATGTACCTATCAAAAAAATGATAAGAGTAAAGTTTACGCGTTTGAATAACTAAAACTTGAATAAGCTAATTAATAAAGTCAGTAATGAGAGGATTCTCAAAAAATTTGGCTTAGAGAAAACACTGCTTGACAAGATTGAAAGAAACTTGTTCAGATGGTTTGGTCACCTTGAGAGAATGAAGGAAGAGCGATTGACTCTAAGACGGTAAAATACAAAAAAGCCAAAGAAACACAAAATCTGACAAGAGAAACGAAAGACCTTCGAAACTAATGGACCCGCGTGAAGAGCTTTGCTTAGTGGATGCGATTGAAGTAAAGCCAGTAAAAGTATCGATCTGTTATGGGATTATCAGTCAGCTTACGTATTTTTGTGTCATATGTAGCGTCCGATGACTCTATGAAGCTCTACGCCTGGGGTGATCGCGAGAGAGATGGTTCAGCGACTTGTCTTGAAGCGGTGTTGCAGAACGGACGTGTTGCTAAGAGGAGCAATACGGGAATTCCAGATTGATCTAAAATTTATAGCTCCTCCTAGGATTTTCTTTTCCAGTCTTTCCATACAAATTATTTGATTCCCGATAGTATAACGAGGCTATAACCGAGTGAGTTATGTTAATCCCAAAAGGGATTTGGCCTTATGTTAAAATAATAATAAAAAAAGGAATCAAGTGGGATGACTAAGAGGATTTTTTATTGTAAAATTTGTCCCAGGGGATGGAAAAAGCGAAATCGCCTGCGCTTTTCAATTATTAATGATTTGTTATTTATTATTACTAATTATTGATTGCGAATTGTTCCTAGAGCATAAAAGGTTTTTGTATAGTTTAATATGTTTATTTCATCGCAACGAATAAATTTTATAGTTAAAACATTGATGTATTTCAAAAATTGAGATTTTTTTTCTCTCATAAACGTTAAACGAATTAACAAATCTGCATATATCATAATTTTATTCGTTCATAGAGTCCTGTTTAATACATTATTCGATTTTTTTCATCATAGCGAATAAATCTAGTGCATACAATATTGCTATATTTTCAAAATTAGAACGTTTTCTCCTAAAATCCTTACCTTCCTAATATTTAAACGAAATTTTACTTATAAAGAAAAAATTTCACACTTTAAAAACACCTGAAGATGCAAATGTTCATATGGAGAGAACTATAAACATTCTTTCTAATTATATCAATTACATATCACGCTGTGTTTGACAACATTTGATTTACAGTGTCTAGTACTACTGCCAATACTGTGCTAAAAATTTTCAGAAATTTAGAATTTTTCAAATTAATTTTTTGTTACTCGGACTATATTTCATGGCTCAACATCAACCTTTATTTAATAAAAACTATGTATTTCATTCAAATCTACTACGAGAAAAAAAATGCCTTGAATCAAAGATAATTGTTCAAGTCAATAAATTAATTACTTTATTATTGAGGTTACTAATTATTATTCTTACCTCAATTAGTTTTATCTTTGCTTAATTGTTTTCAAACTGATTTAATTAGTTTTATCTTGGTTTAATTAGTTTCAGCTTAATTTAATTCTTTTTACCTTAGTTTAATTAGTTATAACCTAATAGGTTTTATTTTAGTTTCATTAATTATTAAATAATCTAATTGGTTAAAAGTTTTGTTTTAAATTAGGTTTAGTTTAATTAGTTTGAGGACGAAGTTGAACTTCATTGTAACGGCAGCCTTGCTGCAGCGTAAATCTAACGGCCTATTTCATCCGATATTTTATTTTTCCAAAAGAACTTCAGAAGTAGAGAGTGGGTTTCACAGCTTTGAGTTAGAAACGCTAGCCGTGATATATGCCCTACAAAGATTTCGAATATATTACCAGGGGATACCGTTTAAGGTAGTTACGGATTGTCACGCTTTAAAGCTCACGTTGGATAAAAAGGATTTAAATCGCCGAATTGCATTCAGCCGCGCTGTTGATGTATTAGTTGTCGAATATAACACTCATGAGTCCAATTTAGTGATCAGCCAAAATTTTGATCTGAAAATGCGTGAAATGAGAGATAAACTTAAGACTACCGAAGACAGGCTATTCGAAATGCGAAACGGTATAATTTACAGAAAACGTAACGAATATGTTTCATTTTGTGTATCCGCGAAAATGGAAATTCACGTATTAGGAAAATAACAGGATGAACATGGCCATTTTTGTACAGAGAAAACCACTGAATCGATTTGGAGTAATTACTGGTTTCCGGGAATTCGTGAAAAAGCAAAAAATTATGTCTTCATCCAATACCGAAGTGTGGCAAACCTTTTCTGACGTGTCATATTGATCATCTAGGTCCGATCGATAAACAAATTGCAGCTAAGCAACATGTGTTTCTAGTAATAGACTCCTTCACGAAATTCGTCAAAGTGTACCCCGTTAAAAGTACGGACACCAACGAAGCGATTAATCATCTGAATGATTATTTCCGAAGTTATAGTAGGCCGCGAACCATCATTTAAGACCATAGTTCTTGCTTTAGATCGTAAGATTTCAAGCATTTTATGGACGAAAATGAAATAAATCATGTTCTGATTGCGACAGAATCCCCTAAGGCAAATGGCCAGGTGAAGAGGGTCAATCGCGTAATAAATCCAATGTTGGCAAAACTCTCCGATCCTTCTTCCGGCAATATATGGTACAAAATGTTTACCGACGTTGAATTTGCCTTGAATAATACCGTACACAGGTATTATTGGAACAAGTGGAAGGAACAAGTGCTAGTAGACTATTATTTGGGGTAAACCAACGTGGTTCTGCGATTGATCCTGTGGCGAATTATTTGGAACAAGTGAAAGACAGAGATGAGGCCTGTGACCTCGAAATTTTAGTTCCAAAGCGGTTGAGAACAATAAAAAGTCTCAAGAACATAATAAGGCTTAAATTAACAAACAACACAAACATCCACGAAAATACCAGTTAAGTGACTATGCGATGGTAAAAAATTACCATAGTACGGTCGGAGCATCGAAAAAGCTCATTCCGCGCTTTAAAGGCTCCTAAGAAATTTATAAGGTGCTACGAGATGATAGATATGTGCTACAAGAGTTCGAGAAGTTTCAGGTTACGCAAAAACCATACATAGGCACATGGAAATCATGTAATATGAAACCTTGGTATGACGATCTTATGTCAACAATATGTAATGTTTATTGCGAGTATTTCTTATACGACGATTTAGTTTAAGTTACTTTTGAATATTAGTCAAAGTCAAACTATCTGTCCGGATGGACGAGTTGTAGGGAATTTAGATTTGTAAGTGACGCAACGCTAGCGCCGTAAGGCCCTAAGGCCCTACGAGCAGACAGTCATTGGCGAACGAACGAGCATCAAGCAACCTTCCGGAACAGTTTGTAATATCTTATTGTTTAATAAATAATTGGATTAAACTCTTGTATAAACTCTTGTATCGTTTTTCCAAAAATTTTATTTTTCATGTCTTAATGTTATTTTTTACGGTTGAATCCAAAACTACGCGTGCTATTAAAAATAATTATGAAAAAATTTGTAGATCCTTCTTAATTTAACAGTTTTTATTAGTTCACTCTTTTTTATTTCGTGTCGCTTTTCCAAAAAAAAAATAATTATTTTCAGTTTCATTGTTATTTTTTACGATTAAAACAAAAGCTAAGCGTCCTATCAAAAAATGATTATCAACAAATTTATAGCTCATTTTTGTCTGATCAATTATTGTGTATTCCATTTTTTTGCTCATTGTTCGCTAATCGATTATATATAATTTCACTAGTTATAATATAAATTTTACCAATTTGATTTAGAGATACCTCAAGCATCTCTTGCATAAGAAAAGAAGATATACTATAAAAATAACCTTCTTTAGGCACTCAATATTACATATATATTTAAGCTAATGCTTATTCAAGGGAAATAGTATTCACAAAGTTGGCCAAATAATTGCAATTTTTTATGGAAAATGAGAAACAGAGACAATGAAAAAATAAGTCTGTTGAAAATATTGCATGGTTTTTCTAAAATTTTGAAACATGAAAATTATTTCTTAAAATCAAATAAGATTTTTTTTCAATTTGCTCTCTGAATATAAATAAGTGAAATTTTACTAATAATTATGCCAAAATCTACTAATTTGTTTAGAAAGAAAAATGAGCCAGTAAAGGTCAGTAGAAAATTATTCAGTAGACATGCATATAAATTACGTAATAACCTTATAGAAAATCCATGTATCGAAAATTATAGTATATAACGTAAAAGTTCAGTAATTTATTAGGGAAAGATTCTCATAATTCTATTATTCTGAAATAAACATCCCTAAAAAGATCTTTTTTGCAACTTTTGAAAACACTACCACTCGCAAAATCAATTAAAATTTTTCCATCGGATCGGGATCTCATGATTCATGTAAATTATTATTGAACTCAATACTAAGACGTACATTTATTTTGTGTTAAAGGTACGCATGACGTATAATAATTTCAAACCCCTTAAATTAAGCGTTCTTTAATTTGGCCTGAGTTTTTTCAGTTAAAATGAACTGAATTTTTTAGTGAAAAATCAGAATGCTTACCCACCTTGAAAACTTGGAATTGCCAGGAAATTTTTACATACCCAGAAAATTCTTGGAAATTTGAGGGACTCATTTCTTATCTCAGATAATTCGCAAAATAGTTTATGGGAAAATTGAGGGATTTTGAAAAAAATCTGACAAAAGTCAGGGAATTGCTGTAAAATGCACTTTAAATAACTGTCAAGCATAATAATACATTTTAACTTCGTTATTTGAAATTGGCTTATTTCATTTACGAATTATTCCATGATGAAATTTTCTTCAAATTAAGATTCAACCGCGAGCAGGCATCCAATCGAGGAAGAGCGATGCTTCAGGACCCGGAGAAACATCAGCATTCAGGTTTCTCTCAAGCCCAAAGATCTGGCTGAACTGGATGACGAGCTTCGTGGAGATTTTTCCGAAGAACCCG
>JAABKJ010007408.1:0-20998 GCA_011634705.1 Andricus grossulariae | reverse complement strand
CACCGTATTCTTTACGATGAGCCTTAAAAGACAATCCAAGTTACCAATTTCTCGCCTGAAGCAAAATTTTTTAACCGATCTGTGGCCGGGTTACCCGACCGGATCCCGGCCGGTATGAAAGCCGGGATCCGACCAGATTACCGTGACGTTTTCAAATGGATCCCGGCCAGAGTCCCCGGCCAGCGCCCGGTTTAAACTGGGGCTATCCAGCCGGCTCCCGGTCGGATCCCTGTTACCATTTCTACACGGGATATGTGAAGTTTAATTATAATATTACATTATAACTATTATATCATTTATTATTATTATGTTATTAAAATTAGAATTAGATTATTATAATTATATATATATATATATATATATATATATATATACACACGTATGTATTTTTGTATGCAGAACATAAGGGTTGCCAACTTAAAACGGAGCAAAAATTTATCCTTCTTGCAACGGCACATTCTTCAAAACTTATCGGAATTGGCACGATATGCTAAAGTAATAAGATGCGCTTTTTAGCTAATTTGGAGAAAAACGGCTTTAAAAAAATCCACGGAAGTTACAGGGACCGCGGTGCGAGAATCTTTGAGTCTCGGTTAAATCATTCGGTAGTGCTCAGAGTTCATAAACAGAAATTCCGGGCTCGATTCTTGCTGTCGGCATTTTTTGACAATTTTTTTTTTCATTGAATTTTTTTTTGTTACAGTGGATTATTGAATTTATTTAAATCAAGCCAAAATAATTTTCAACCATTTTTTATATGAAAATATTGGGGCTTTCAACCTTTATCACTTCTAAAGCGAATACTTCATGGATAAGTCAATGCCGCGACATGCTTGGAAAATTTTAATTCCTTATGCAATTTTTTGTTAAAAAACATAACTCGTGACTCTAATTTGAAAATATAAATATTGTAATAAGGACAGATTTACTGAGTTTAGAGAATTGTTGCCGCGGTGGTTTCAGGCTGAGACAAGCCCCTCGGGGTCGAGAAGAGGTTGCTCAACCATGCGTAACCACAAGCAGTGTAGCGACAAAGGGACAGTACGCGGTACTATTATGTGTCCGAATTGGAAATGGTTCACATGCAACTGAGTTTTTGCGTTTGGAAGGTCTCGATTTACCACTGAGGGCCACTGAAGTCATGCTCGAAACCGGTGGTAAATCCAAGTTCCAGTATAGTAAAAAATGTCTTTTATTTATGTTCTAGTTTTAATCGTTTTATTTTTATATTTTTATATACTTAATTTGTATCTTATACGATAATAATAATAACTAAAATTTCAATGTTCAATGGATGATATAATGATTGTACAATGTATATACGAATTTCAAGAAAGTATTTCTTTGAAAATATGAAAACCGTGGCAATGACATCTTCGTGCCTTGAGTACGAAATTGTGTTCCTGTTTTCGGAAATGTTTATGAAACTATTGCTTTCATGTTGAAAAATCACTGCCATGTGTACGTGATAATGATTGCAACAGGCACACAGTATAACTAACCAAAACTCGGTTCACGCCTTCGTGGATCTTTTCTGCTGACAGTTATTACTCCTAGGGAAAAAAGTGTATGAAGCATATTGTGTTCACGTGTCCACGAAGGTTTTAGAACTTTATAAATATTTTTATTTCGTTGTATTTTCTTCCGATCTCGAATAAGAAAATTATAGATAAAATTATTTTTCTGATAAAAATAGGTTAATAATATTTTTATTTGATCAATAACTGAAATTAAACAAAAATAAAAAATGTTCAAGTGACTTTATGCTTCAGAATAATAAATATCAAGAGCGAATGAAGGTCGCCAAAATCAATACGATTTCTTATTTCACAGACAAGGAACTCACTTCGGTGATACCTTAGCTTATTTTTTGCATGTGACCTCCCCGTAGGCGATTTATTAAAGAGAGAACAAAGCGCACTTTCGAGATTAAAACATTTTCGCATATTTAAAGCACTTTAAACCGCTTAGGCGAGATTAGTTTTCATTAAAATGCATTCTTTAGAATCAAGGACTTTGAAGAAGGACAATTTTAATTGTATGAAAGTGAATTTCGCGCATTTAATTTCAAGATTATTGTAAAGGTCTTTAAGGAATGCGTTTTTAAGGCAGAGAGTTCATTCTATAGTTTCCGAAAAAGAGGAAATAACAATAAAAATGTTAATTGAAAATGCATCTAAAAAAATTCTAATTGTAAAAGGGAAATTATTAGGAACGGAGAATGAGGAGGATCAATTGATTGGATTATAAATAATCTGTCTCACATATAACTATTTTACCTAAGGAAAAAGACAGATAAAAGAGATGCTGCATAATTGATCAAAAAATAGGTCTTGTTGCGTCATTGAGCATATTTTGATCAATTTAAATCGCAGATTGGGCTCTTACTTAATATTTAACTATCTCACGATGCAATTGGATAATGAGATTATTCCTTTAGGCATTTATGTTTCGACTGAATTTAGAAATCAATCATGTTCTTTTCTTTATGGGTATGCAATTGAAAACCATTTAATTATTGATTAAAAGATATTCAGGTTTTATTTGTTTGGCAAAATATTCATAGTGCAATAATAAAATAAATTGTTAATTATTATTCAACATATAGGAATTAAAATAATATTTAATTAATTAAATTATATGGAGTAGAAGTGAGATTACGGAATTAATACTGGCGAGGAAAAATGTTGATCAATTATGAATGCCATGCCATACGTCAGGTTATCGAAGGTTCCAGAGATTATTAATAAACTTCGTATACATTCGTAATAGGCGACAAAGACTTAGCGTTAAATACTTAATTCAACGATGAGTTCAAACGTGTTAAATTACTAAGAAGATAAAATTCTTTATATTGCTGATATAGATAGACATAATTCAATTCATGTTTTTTTCAACAAGCGTTGGCAGCATATAAACAGGAAAAAGAAATCAATTAAAGTGAACAAAAATATTATAAGAAAGTGGTCAAAATATTTGTAATTCAGTTTTTAAATCATTTTATATGCTTTTTCTTAAACGGCATGTCCATTTATCTGGACAGATTTCCCTTCCCTTTTCCAGTACGCTGTGTGTGTACTTTTCACATCGGCCATTCCTAAATGTAGAATATATTTCGAAACTGTTCTTGTAATAAATTTTTTTTGAAAGTTTAAAAATACACATTCATGGGTCACAGGAAAAAAGCTCAAGAGATTGTTTTTGGAAAATCGGATTGTAAGTTGCAAAATAAAAATGATTCACAATTTTAACCTTCTCTCTTCTCTACAAAAGTGTTTCCAAGAAAATTATCATGAAATACTTATTAAGCTTTTACTGCTTTGAAATTGCAATAAAAATTACAGATAGAACTTCAAAAAATTATATAACTTACTTAAGAAACTTCAAATATGTCTACTAACTATTTTTTATGCATAATAAGCAATTCCGGTATGTATTTAACAAAATTTCCTGTGCATTGAATGTAAGTTAATAAAAAAATATGTGGTAAAACTTCGTATATTTTGGAATTTAAGTTCATATTTGGAGTTCTCATTCATAAATTTTAGCCCTTGAAGTATACTTAATGTCCATGCATGTTATTTTCAAAAAACACACAGAGTTGCATACTTGTTTTATTTCATACTTAACCCTCAAAGGACACTTGGGGTCACTGTGACCCTACGGATTTCTCGATTTTTTCCCGATTGTCTACGTTTTTTTCATTCAAGTATTTTTTTCGAATAGTTAAATGATCACTGAGGCTTTGTAAATATTTTATTCCTATTTTTTATTGTTTCAACGTCACTCATGATTTTTTTCAGCCTAAAATATCGCTTACTTTATTTGGAGGTGTGTCCTTTAAGGGTTAAAAAATAACAAGAAAGCTCTTGCAAACTATTACTTAGCTATATTGAATCGTGAAACGTACAGGCGAAAAGAAGTAATCACTTTTTTTTAAATTACGAATCATGGATTTTGAGCCACTTCTAGATCGAGATGGACCATAATCGTCCGCATAGACATGAGTTAGGTCAAAACAATTAGTTTAAGCCAATAAGACGCCCTTCCGAAATTTAGTATTGATGCCGTTATGCGCCGGTACCCTTCATTTTGATATAGACTGTACTTATGGTATCGCATAGTATACGTATAGTATCCTTAACCTTGAATGCTATTCCATAACATGATAAATAAATACATTTCATCAATAATAATTAGTCATTTAATTTACATGGCAAAGACATCATGTACATTGGGATTTACTACTTTTATAAAAGGCATTTTGCAAGACTACATTGCAGAAATGGTAAAACTGTACAAGTTGTACACAATTGAAACATTTATTTTGAAACGAATTTTAATTTCAATTCCCTCTAGTTCATAAAGGTCCTAACTCGATTCATAAATAATAGCAGTGACAGTAATAGTAGTAATAATAATAGTGATAGATTCATAAATCAAATATTCAAAGATAAACAGTTCCAAAACATGAACTTGTGAAGATTTCAAAAAATTTGAAGCAAAATGCAGATTTTTGAAGATTTGGAACACGGAAAAAATATAAGATCGCTACTATCAGATCGCTTCACTCATTGATAAAACATGATCAAAATAAAGAATTCTACTATTTTAACATTAAAATAAAATCTTCTTTCTTAGGGACCAATTTTATGTACCAAAATCAGAACACAGAAAGGCTGAAAAATCAAAATTGCATTTCCAAATCTGAATAGATTGGTTCAGAATAAAAAAAAAAAGAATTGTATTTTTTTTTGAGCAGCTTCACACTTTATGACATGGATATTCCGTTTTCGCTTTAAATGTATGAAAATTTTGTTTCTATAAATTGAGAAACCATTGGTATCAAAATTTAGACATGTTCAAAAGTCTATCTTAATAGTGCAGCAGTTCAGATTGCTCACGCAAGTAAACTGTTATTGTAAATGGAGTGTCCACAGGTACACCGAAATTTGGTGAGTGCAGCACAAATATTTTCGGTGAGCCTAGACACTTCGTTTTATAGAACATCAATTTGGCACACCCTCAGAATGTCAATTTTCCACATTCGGTGTCAAGGAGATTTTTTTTCGTTCCATGATGCCTTCACACCGAATCGGTTTTTATCATTTAAACACAAATTTTTGTAAGACAGTTAAATTTTTTCCTCCTGTAAAGTCACAGAAAATAAATACTTTGATGAATTACTTACTCGGGGCAGCATAGGTATTTAGGATGAAAAGTGAAGCGACAAAAAGTACTCGAAAGTTCTCCATGTTGCACGTCTGGCTTCTGGAAAAGACTCGGCACAAACTGATGATCGAGTATCGCGGACAAGGTACAAAAGAGAGGATCAAGGTCACTCAGCACTACACTGGCTGACTGGCTCCAACTGAAAAGTAAAACACGGCTCTCTGGCTTGCAAGTTTTGTCGCTCGCTCGCGATATATGGATGTGAGCACTCGCTTATGCGGCTCAACCAATAGTGCCTGCTGATTTGTTAGAGTCACCGGCATTCGCCTCGTGGCCTCTCCAAAGTAAACAGACACACACATACACACACATTTGTATCTCACAAAATAATGATCTCCGACACTCGGCCCAACAGTCATTACAGTTGTACACACAGAGCGCTAAGTGTAAATTTACATATGCATATGCATACACATGCACATACGCGAAGACAATTCTGATTCGTGAGTTACGATAAGAGATGCTCAAGAAGCCAAGGAAAGTTTCCAGCAACTTCGGAAATTGCATCTCATGAAAAAGAGGGGAACCTGGCCTGCCATACTTTTTAAGAAAGGCTCGATCTACATTTGGAGTGGAACGAAGATATTGAAGAAAACCTGTGCACATCTTTACTGATCTGCATCTTTCAAAATATGACTTTTTTGAAAAAGAATCTGTCGTTGTTGGGTAATTCGGAATATTCATTGGTGCAAAAAATATAATGATTTTAATTGTTTATATTCAAAACTGTAGATAGGCTTGATGTTCATGCGCAAAGAAGGCAAGAAAACTGAGCAAAACATCTATCTATACGTACGAAGTACTATTCATATGACTCTAATGTAGGTAGTTTTTTCTTCACTCAGCGTGAGGGACTGATTTCCTGACAAAGAGAAAAAACCTATGTACCAGATACGTTTTCCGAAGCAGTTTCTCGGCGCCCAGTCGATCCTGCAAAATTAAAATTCGTGTAGATTAGGGTGATCCTTATTATGTGGGGTAAACAATTTTTTACAAATTTTAGGCTCCCACCCCATACTGTCGCGAGGTTCCATAAACAGATGCTCTGAAATGTTTAGCCCAATCGGGTAATATTTAGAGGTCTTGCACGAGCCTCGAATTTTCCCATGCATTTTATATGGGGAAAATTGAGCAAAAGCTTCTACTTAAGATAACTTTCTCAAATTTTAATGAAAACTAACGCCCACCTAGGGAGTGGTAGCTTTTAACAGACTGAAAAAAGTTTTCATGTGTAAAGTTTAACACGAAGAAAAATGGATGTTCAAAGTTCAAGATAGTACCCACAAACGTACAGATTTACACATAGCATCTGCTATATTTTTGAGATATTAGGCTTAAATATATTTTTATGTTAAACTATGTTATGTGAGCTAGGGCAAAAATGGTGATTAATAATAGGAAGTGTCTACGTGCAGTGGCGAACGCAGGGAGGAGTTTTGGGGGTCCCCCCCCCCGAAGTTTCTGAGAAAATTCAAAAGCTGAACAAGTGTTGCAATCTCGAAAAAGGTTGATAAATTTTTTTATTAGACCCCCCCCCCCTCCCCCAAAATATTTCCTGCGTTCGCCCCTGCCTACGTGTACCGAAATTTCGGTACGAATACGGGTGTGTCTATACAAAACTCCGGCTATTCGTACCGAAATTTCGGTACGAATAGCCCCTTTTCCAGCTCCCCCTAATCGTACCGTAAAAATCCGACTGTTTGTACCAAAATTTCGGTACACGTAGCCACGGCCTAACCTGAAACATCTAGATGTTAAGAATAAATATTCATTTTTCTCCGTGAAACTTGTCAAAACCAAAATTGTCGCAAAAATGGATATTTTTGCATTTTGGGAGAAAACAACTTGAATCTTGGTTAAAAGGCTTTTATTTATTAAAACGTGAATAGTGATGTTTACAACGCAAAACCATTGTATGAGTATAAATAAACTATAATAGTGATGCGTAAGTAGGGGCCATTCAAGTATTACGTAAGCATAATTTCCACTATTCTTGACCCCCCCCCCCATTGTTAGCATATTTTCGCTTTACGAATATGCAACAATAAGCATCCACTTAGACCCCTCCTCCCTTTCAAAATGCTTACGTAATACTTGAATAGTAACACGGAAAATGCAACAATATCCCATATTTGCTAAAATTGGGATCGTCGTCATTTTTAATTTTCGCATAATTTTGAATTTCACAATTTTGCATTAAAAAAAGACATGGCATCCCACCAGAAACATCTGCAATGCAAAAAATCTGCCAAATACAACTATATGAATTTGTGAAATCAACGTTGGCCAAGTAATTTAGAAAAAATGATTTAGAATAAAATGTGCAATGAAACGTTTCTATAAAGTGATTTTTATAAAGTGCAAAATGATTTAAAAAAAAAATTGCTGGGCATGGGAGATTTATGGTACAATATAATATTGCCAAGTTGTGTAATGTCTAGGGTGGCTTTTTAAATTTGGTAAAAAGATTTCTGTATGGCACTTTATAGTAGTATAAACGTTTATTCCTCAGCCTTTTGGCCTTAAAAAATTGACTTGCTTACACTTTCCTTTTTTACACAATTTTCCTTAAACTAAGCCTTAAAACTAACATCCTTCCATACCTTATCTCTAGAATGCACGTGTTTTTGGAAGGGAACTGAAGGTGAACTTTAGAAACAAATATTTCAGGGTAAAATTGTTTATTTAAAAATGTTTCTTGAGGGTTTTATGTTTTTGATTTTTGATCAGGTAAAAGTTGTAATTTTTATTTAATTCTGATTTTGCAGGACTCATTTTATTCGTTGAAAGATTCTCTACAAATCTCTTTGATACGATTTTATTTGACAAATTTTATTTAAGAAAAATAATATGCACCAAAGATAAATATTGTTAAATAAACAATTTTAACTTGAAATATTTCTTTCTAAAAGTTACCTTCAGTTCATTAGACCTTTAAGCGAATGTAAAAGTCTGATTGAAACTTTATATACTACTTTTAATTTTAAAATAGTAACTTTAAATTAATAGATTCATAAATCAAATATTCACAGATAAACACTTATGAAATATAAACTTAACAAGATTTTAAAAAATTGGAAGCAAAATTCAGATTTTTGAAGATTTACAATACAAAATTCAGAGGCTTCTTAAGAATTTTGACGGCTTTCAAGAAAATATATGTATTTTTTAAAATATTCGTCACAACATTTAAACTGATTTTTTTATTCCGAAAGGAATACGGAGAACGTGGAATTATTTTGTATGGCAGAGTAAAAACGTTGTATTTCTAGTGAAAAAATTAGATGAACGAAAGTTATGTAAAAATGAGGGGGGAAGGAAGTCAATGGTCATTGTCAAGGCATCGTTACAAGGGACGAGGTAGGCTACAAAAGTCGACGCGTTACGTATTATATGGACGACCCTTATCATCAGTTTGTCTTGAATGTTATATAAATATAATTTTCCTGAGATTCTTGAGAAAATCCAAAAAGATTTTTTTTAATTTTAGATTTTTCGAAGAAGAATTTAGAAAATGTTAAGGAAATTTTGTTTTATTTTACAGGATTTTACGAAATATTAGGATAAATTCGAGTGAGATTGAAAGATATTTAGGAATTTCAGAAGTTTGGGAGATATTAAAAAATATTGTATAAATTTTCGGAAATCTTTTGAAGACTCAAAATATTGTTTGATCTTAAAAACTTCTAAAATTTCTAAATATATTTTGAACTGGCTCGAATTTTTCTTAAAATTTTGAAAAATCTTTTAAATCAAAAAATGCCTGAAAATCTTCCAGAAATGTTTTCAAATTTCAAATTTACTCAGGAGTCTTAAGAAAATGTTTGTACTCTCTTGAAACCTTTCAAAATTCTTAAAAAGCTTCTAAATTTTTTGTTCAAAATCTTCAAAAATATCAATTTTGTTTGAAATATTTTGATATTTTTTATATCTTTTTAAGTTTAAAATTATTTTTGAATGTTTTAATTTTATGTTACCAGTACCGAAAATTTTTTTACTGGTGGCGGCAGTGTGTGCAGGGCCGCATTTAGTACGGGGCCAGCGGGGCCATGGCCCCAGGGCCCCCACAAATTAGGGGCCCTGACAAATGTATCTAATCGATAAATCAAAATCGCTGCTACTAGCACACACTTCTGCTAAAAGGCCCCCACATTTTAACCAGCCCTAGGGCCCCCACAACCCTAAATGCAGCCCTAAGTGTGTGTACACTTCGGCAATAAAATTAAGATCTTCTAAGTTCTTGTTCATAATTTAATTTTTCTCATCTCTTTGAAATTGAAAGTATGAACAAGTTTACAAATTATCGTGTGGTGGTAAAATGTTAGGAACAGAATTATTTCCCAATATTGAAAAATCATTTACAATTACAATTTTCTCTTTTATCAATATAATGTTTGAAGATATTCAGATATCAATTTTATCACGGAATAAATGTAATTATTTGGGAATTTTGATTTACAAAATGGATGTTGCAGAAAATTTGCAATCTTTATTAATAGAATAAACAAACTGAAAACAGACACTAAAAGTCATTTACGCAGTGTTGTCGCAACCATTCAGTTTTCGACAACATTGTATGCGAGATATCGTGACTAATCCCAAAGATATTTTTTTATCTGAGATTAAATATTCTGGAAAGGAAAAACGTGTGTCTAAGTACATCTGGTAGAAACTAAAAAGATCCTAATTTTCATCGGCAAGGTCCGATGTACCGTAAAACAGGATAAAGTCGCTCATGTAGGCAAAATTCGATTGTTTTAATTAGTAGAGCTGTTAAACTTTATTTTGAAATTTATTTGGGGCGAATTTATTGGTGAGCAATTTTACCCTACATGAGCGACTTTATTCCGTTTTACGGTATAGTGAAAAGAATGTTTCAAACTATTTTTGGGTATTTTTAATGTTAAGTATTCCTGGTCATTCTGAAAAGAATAAATTATTTAGGATATGCATCATATCATACCTTTTTTGTTGATAAAAAAGTGTTCGATTGACTATAAAATAATTTGTTTTAAATAATTTCTTTGGTTAATGCTTTCAAAATTCGCCAAAAACATTTGGTTTGAAGAATGAAGCAATAAATTGGTATCTTTTTTTGAATTTCTGAAATTTTCTATTCCTGTCCATTCTAAATATAACTATTGAGGATACTCGTGATTATCTGTGTTTTGGTGTATATATATATATATATATATATATATTGTTGAAACAATTCACAAAATGCAATGCCCTTTAAAATTATGTTTAAGAACTTGTCTTCAATACTTTACAAGTTTTCGGAAAATATTTGATATAGAGAATCCAGCAATAGATTTGATTTACCTAATTTACCAATTCCTAGAACTGCTGGCCCACGCAGTTTCTCAGGGGGCAGGGAGAGAGACAGTTGCGACACTCGCCTCGGAAGGGCCGCAAGTGCACGAGTACTCATTCGACTATTTTGCGCAATATTATGGAAACGGTTCAGGCGGCCATGACTGTTTACGTTTCGAGGGTACCGATTAAGTAACAAGGCCAGTGCGAGGCAACCCCCTAAACTGTTATTACATGGGACTTGGAGTGTAGTTGTATTTTTGTCTCCATTGTGCAATAATGCTTGATCCAATTTTGGATACAAAATTGACACCTTGGGATTTAGTATGTTATATGCTGTTACATATGCAATAGAAAGACATTTACGAAATATTTTATCGTTATTTGCAAGTACATTTTTGTCTGCGAAACATAACTTGAAACTTGACTAGAAGCAACCTGTCATCACTCCATTATTCTCAGTCAAATAAAATGCAATAACAATGTTCCTATAGTACGCGTGTTTACATAGGTAAACATAGACTCACATTGTAAATATTTCAAACTGTCATTGTAAATTATGAACCACAAAACACGCATAGCCTTTCTAAATTCAAACCAGGATTGCAATACATACATTTTTTCAGAAAATACTTTTCATTACAATTTTATTACTTTATTTTAAACTAGTAATTTAAAATGACGCTGTAAGTACATATTAGTTTTATACGTTTTATATTAACTGAAATTAACAAATAAGGCTTAACGCTGCCAATGACCGAGCAATTACTGCTTCTACATTATTTACTTGCTACCATCATAACTGTGCATCTGCCACTAACTTGTTACGAATGCTGAAAAAAAAACCTCGGTAAATTTCCGTCTATATTGTGAGGAATGAAGCATATAAAATGAGTAAATGGAATTGAAGTATAATTAGCTAGAGTTAAGTTCTTCAATGTCATTGTTACCTTTAGAAACTTCGAGAAGCTTCTTGAGCATGAGGTGTATTATTATGCTAAAATGTCAGATTTATTATTCAGTTACTGCAGAGGAAGAGAGGCATTTTAGAACCTGTCCCTATTACATGGATATTACCACCACATTACTAAGTGCGTTATTATTCTCTTGTTGTGTTTCGGTCGTAACACTCATCTTGTCGGTGTCTGCAAATTCACCGTTAATGATTCAAGAAAACCTCAAGCCCATTGCCATACGGTGCACAAACTTCTCTTCGTTTCTCATTATCAAACACTGTCTGCTTTATTCAATATTGTTAGTAGGAAAATTCATTTCCAGACACCAATACAAGAAATCGCTCTGAACATGTTCCATTATGACTGGATGTATAGGGACCTAATCTATCTTTCGATGACGCTGATTCACCAAAAAATGGCGGCGACCGTAGGAAAAGTAAAGTCAGCAAAGACCGAAATCCATTGGAAACAATGCAAAGTAAAGTAAAATTATAAAATGCTTCCATAAATCGTACACATTTTGAACAATTTTTTTACCCTACATAAATTTCTTCTAACTCGCATACAATCTTCTAAAAATGCGTATGACTTATGACAGAATTTATAATTTTAATTTGTTTTGTATTGTTTCCAATGGATTTCGAGCCTTGCTCACCTAACTTTTGCCAGGGTCGCCGCAATTTTCGGTGGCGGCAGCAGTATCGGAAAGGTAGATCAGGTCCCTATATTCTCACTAGTACAAAAAGTACATTTATATATGTAATATTTTCCCCAAATTAGGATATTTAAATTTTCTTTTTTTGTGCTAACCAAACGGCGGCGATTTTTCTGAAAATAAAAAATTCAAATTTTTTTCTGCAAAATACGCGAGGTATGAAATCTCTACTAGCAAAATTTGCTTCTCTGTAAACGCCCTACAAAAAATGTCCGTTCCAATTTTCAATATTTTGTAGCTTTTTTGAAATACATACACTAGAACCTGGATTGAATATAATTTGAGCTTAGCCTGCAATTGCCTTGAAGCTATTTCCAGGGCCTCAAACGTAAAGAGCCAGTGGCGTGTCAACCATTTAGTAATACTACCTACGCTCCTGGGGTTTCACGCTTGATTGAACAATCTCTTGACCTCGAGGGGTCCCCTCTCAGCCCGGAACCACCGTGGCAGCGATTCTCGGAATTAGTAAATCCGAGCTAACTAATTCCAGTCCTAGTATATATTTATCTCACGAAAAACATTTACGATGTAAAAAATTCCACAAAGTAAAAAGTTATCAGTACAATCAACATAGTGTGCCAAGTAATTCTAAAAGATATCTAAATTTGTAAATGGTATAAATTGATCAAATTAAAGATATTAAAAAAATTTATCAAATGGGGGAAAAATTAAATCTTCGTATGATTTTCTCTGTCTGGTCCAGTTTTGGCGCTTACCAATTAGTGGCTAATAAGTCATTAACTAGAGGCTGACTAGCCAATAACTAGTTGCTGACCATAGGTTCTAGTATGGGGCTAGCTAAAAAAAATGTTACACTTCTGGCCAGGCCCAGATCAGACCATTTGGTCAGCGCCAAGACTGGAATCCAGACGGTTTGGTCTGGGTCGGGCCAGGGCCAGAAGATTGTTACACACGGGACGGAGTTATGTTGAAAATTTTTTACAAGTCGGTTTAATAGCGGAAGCTCCAGGTCACCAGTTACGAAAAATATAATTTTTTCAATTATATGTAGAAAATCTTGAAAAATAATTAATGAATCCAAATTTCGCGTGATATTAGTCCTATAGATCTAACGGAGTTACGTTGAAAATTTTGCACAAATCGGTTCAATAGGGTAAGCCGCGGGTCGACTGAATTACTAAAAAATTGAATTTTTTAAATTAAAAGTACAAGATTTTGAAAAATAATTGATGAATCAAAATTTCCTAAAAAATATCTGATCCTCCTCTGTCAGCATGTGAAAACCTTTCATCTAATCGGTAGAATAATATAGGATCCATAAGTGTCCTTAAGTGATTGAAAAGTCGAATTTTTATGCATAAAAAGTGAAATATTCTAGAAATAGTTAATCAATATTCCTGAAAAGTAGCACTAGAGCTGCATATAGTCAATTATTTATCCTGAAATTTTTAGATGACTCGGTCTAATATTGTAGGCTGTAGGTCGACTGAAATGCTAAAAAATATAATTTTTGACATCATTCAAAGTGAAATATCTCTGGAAATAATTAATGAATCCAATTTTTGTTGCAAATGCCCCTACATGGAGCTTTAACTATTCAATTGATCCTAAAATTTTTAGATTAATCGTTTGAAAATTGTAGGCAATAGGTCGACTGAACTGCTAAAAAATCAAGTTATACGCATAAAAACTGCAATATCTCTAGAAATAATCAATGAATAAAAATTTACTGAAAAATGTCCCTGATGCTTCACCCAGTCAATTTATCTTCAAATTTGTAGACAAAACGGTCAAATATTGTAGGCTACAGGTTGACTGAACTGTTAAAAATGATACTTTTTTCATGTTTTCTGAATCTGCTATGTATACAGTTTCTAAGAAATGGACAATGCGTATGCCCAGAAGTTTTTTTAATTGATTTTTTATTAATTCCAACAGGTTTTATGGAATTTGATAAAGAATTGGCTAATATTTGGCTGAAAAATGTATGTACTTTTATTCTTATAAACATATTTTGTCACGTGGAATTCAACAGAAACAAGTTAATTCCGAAAAACTTAATATCTCACATAAAATTAAATAAAAAAGGTGATTTTCAGAATACACAAACTTTTGACCTATCGGAGCTAGAGCATTCTTTTTTTAGATGGTGGTGAAATTTAGTCTGCTTTAACTGATATGAAAGCAGCTTTAATTTAAAACGTACAGGAAATAAGATATTACACGAAAACTAAAATTAAATTCTTATTTGGCCAATTTTTCAATAAAAAATGAGGATATCGCAAAAGATCAAGAGGTATTTTTCATATGACTTTTTAGACGTGCAAACTTTTATCTTAACATTTTTTCGTATATGTCGTTGTTTGTGAAAAAAAGTAGAAAATTCGATTTTATGGGGAAAAATTTTCCTGGCCACAAAAGTTTTTTTAGCAAAAATTGGCAAAAAATATAAGTGCTGTTTTTTTGGTAAATCTGCATAAAAGGTTGATCATCTTTGATTATGTATAAACTCACATATTTGATGTATTTTTTATGCTGAACACGAATCTGGCCGAAAAAAGTGTGGTTCTCTGACCGTTTTCAAGATATCGTACTTTTTACTATCGAAAATGTCGATTTTATTCTATGTATTTGGAAATACACTGATGTTTACTGGAGTGCCTTCGAATTTGAAACGATTCCAACTGGGGTCATTTACGACTCGTGATAGGCACTTTCAACTCCTTTCCAACGGTGGGGGAGAAGTCGGGGAGGGGGGGGGTGCCTTTGAATTCGAAAAGGTTTCAATTGGAGGGCATTTACGACTCGTAGGCCCCTGACCCCTTTTCCAACTTTTCCACAAGCCTCCCCCCAAACATGACCCCCTCTAAACCGTTAGACAAGGGGTTGAAAGTGCCTATTACTAGTGGTAAATGACCCCAGTCGGAATCGTTCCGAATTCGAAGGCACTCCAGTACGCATTAGCGTATTTCCAAAAACATAGAAGAAAATAGAAATTTTCGAGAGTAAAAAGCTCGATACCTCAAAAACGGTAAAAGAGCGACACTTTTTTCGGCCAGATTCGTGTTCAGCATGAAAAAATACATAAAATATGTGAGTTTAAACGAAATCGAAGGTGATCGACCTTTTATGCAGTTTTACCATTTTTTTTTTAGAAAATCGCCTTTTAATATTTTCAGAAAAACCGCCGCTATTTTCTTCATTTTGAATTTCTCTTCACAAAACGGAACAATACTAACAAATATTAAAAAGTAAAAAAGCTATGTTAGTTGTACTGATAACTTTTGACTAGGTTGTAACGTTATATACATGTAATAGGTTTGTTTCATAATACTAATAATATACTATTATTTTATATAATTTGGTTTATACAACTATAACAAAACTTTGCTGAATTTGATATGCACATATGCTACATACGAAATCATTTTCCTAACTAAAACTTTATGAACTTTTGTATGATTGTAAGTTTCATTTATGTACAATTCTGAAATTGTGGACACTGCCTGCGTGACAAGTTATGACCTCTAATTATCCTGGGAATTGTATTCCCCCCATGCATTGTATTTTCCAGAAACTCAACAACACCATCAAATATAGTTACTCGAAAATCTGCTCATAATGCACCAGGGCAACAACTTGAATGCGAGCTTAAATGTAAAACCCGTGAATAATGATAACAGGGCATAATAAAAAGCGTTGAAAATGAGTTTCTAAGAATTATTCTCACAATCAGTAACTGGCATTATCTTTAAGAATTATTTTTATCTTAAAAAGTTCTTCTTTTAATGAAAATAAAAACTGGAATAAACTTTATGAAAAGACAATGTAAGGAATAAAACGAAATTGAAAAAAAAACAAATTATCTTAGAAATTTTAGTTCATTGTTTATTTAAACAATTTTACATAAGGACTTTTTAAATTAAATTGAAATAAACTGAAACGTTCAAAATGGGACGATTTTAAAAATTATACAATTAAAAATTTGAAGAAAATATATATGAATTCAAATGGAAAGTTTAATAAATTTTTATTTTTTTTGAAGAAATTAAAAACACGGAAGGTATCACTTAATCAGAAGATATAACTGGAATTACCCGTGAATTCATCGCATAAACAGTTTCATGAAACCTTGAGGATTTCAACTTGTGTTTTCTTTCCTTATATTTATAGATACGAATTTTATTCAGAGAAATGTTATCGATTGGGATTTAATAGTTTAGAATGAAAAAATACTTGCTAGTCCTTCTGACACAATTAACAAGCCAAATTTCTCGGTCTAAAAGTTATCATTTTTTTCCTATTTTAATGACCTAATTATATTGTTGATTGTTGCTAAAAGCTTTTTCGCCTCGCACTTGCATTCTCGTGACCTAATTTTTCAAATTCAGTCGCAGGAACTTTTTGGAATGAATATATTCCCCAATAATGAAAAATATAAAGATGAATTTTTACGACACTTAGTGTCTGACCATGTAATACATAGTTTCTTTTCCAGGGATTGCTGATTATGAAACGATACTGTCGACGTATATATAACACACTATTTTCCCAGAAGACCATGGTTCAGCACCGTCAGCGATAATATTATAATAAAGATACTGATTTCTCCAAATTAAAAAGTAACAGTTAGCAATTAATGATGATATTATTAATATTTTTATATTTCAATATTAATATTATAATATTCTATTCTTTTTACCGCACCTGTATTACATTTTTATGAAGATAAACTAGGCTTGAGGCTTCTTTCAAATATTACTATATTTCACACGATAGAATTTTAAATTGTTAATTACTTGTTTTATTCACATAGTTTGGCTTATTTTTCGATATTTGAACTTCTTAATTCTTTAGTTTTAAACTAATTAATCGTACTGAGGATTTCAACTGGTAAATCAGTTTTTTTCAAATTTCATTATTTATAATAGTAAAATGCATCGCAACAGTCTCACTTAAACTAAGAAAAAAAATTTCAACTGTATCGATAACAGCCTTCACAGGGCAAAATACTCTAGAAACAGGGGAAATGATGTGACTTTTCTCAAAAATGAGGTAATAAATTCTTTTAAATAAAATTAATGTGGGCACTATATTAAATACAATTTTTAACGCTAAAAATTCCTAAGATTTCAAGTAAAAATATTGCATTTTCAACAAAAGAGATGAATTTCTAACCAAATACTTGAATTTCCAACTAAAAAGAGTAATTTTCAACTAAAAGTATTAATCTTCAACCAAAGAGATAAATTTTAAACTAAAATGATGAATCTTCAACTAAAAAATTAATGTTTGTAATTTTTCCTGTGACTTAAAATGTTAAGATAGTGTAGGCGTTTTCCAGTTTTTTATGTTTCTATTTAAAAATCGCCAACATATTTCGACTCGGTTCCGAGCCCTTTTCAAGGCGCAGTTCTTACTAATATTACGCGAAAATTAGAAACAATTTCGGCGTAGAGAATTCATAGTCGTTATGAAGATTTGTAGTACAGAAATGAATTTTGTTTGTTTGAAGAGGTTATAACAAAATTAGTTCTTAACAAAGTTCAACTTTTGACCAAATAGTTGCATTTTCAACCGAAAAGATTAAGCTCCTACGCAAAAAGTGGATTTTTCAATATGAATTTGCAACAAAATAGTTGAATTTTTATCTAAGAAGGTTACATTTTCAATCAAATAGTGGAATTTTCAAGTAAAAAAGACCAATATTCCACCAAAAATGGAATAGTTAAACTTTTAGTTCAAGAAGTTACTTGTCAACAAAATAGTTACATTTTCAACCAAAGAGATGAATTTTTAAATCAAAATGAAGAATTTTCAAACAAGAAAGATTTTTCAGTCAAGGAAAAAAAAATATATCAACCGAATTGTTGAATTTTCAAGTCAAAAAGACGAAATTTCAAACCTTAAATGTGAATTTTCAACAAAAAAGTTAATTTTCAATCAAAAAGTTAATTTTCAAACAAATAGTTAAATTTCTAAACAAAGGATTACGTTTTTTCAAAATTGTTAAATTTTCAAGCGAAAAACGAGTTTTTTACAGAATATACTAATTTTAAACTTAAAAAATAACAATATTTAACAAAAACTGAAATATAGTTACATTTTTAGTTATTGAGTTAAATTAAAATTTGAAAAAACTAATTTTTAATAAAATGGTTAGATTTTCCACCAAATAAATTATAATTTATTTAACCAAACTGTAAAAATTTCAAGCCGAAGAGACGAATTTTCTATAAAAAAAGTTGAATTTTCAACCGAAATGGTGAATTCTGAACAAAAATGTTATTAGTTGATATTTCAGGTAAAAAATATTTTTATTCTAAATAAAAAATAGTTGAATTCAACCTAAAAAGGGCGGAATTTTCAACAAAATGGTTGCGTCCTCAACCAGAAAAGATTGATTTTCAACTGAACTGAAAGATTTTTCAATCAAGAGAGAAAAAAAATTCAACGAAATTGTTGAATTTTTAAGTCGAAAAGACAAATCTTCTACAAAAAATTTTAATTTTCATTCAGAAAATATGAATTTCGAATAAAAAGGGTCATTTTTAAACAAATAGTTGAATTTTCTACCAAAATAGTTGAATTTCGATCACAATTATACCCCAAAGATGCAATGGTAGACTTTCCTATCAAAAATAATTAAGCTTCAACCAAAAATAGTTCGATTTTATTATTGGGGGCTACACCCTGTTTCATGTCTGTTGTTTTCTCATATTGTCACTATTCATATAAATGTGAAGTTGTCGTTTCCATAAAGAATATAAATAAATAAAATATTTTCTTACATTAAAGTAATTTGTAAGGGATCATTTACCTCAAAAATGTTTAAAAAATCTATAATTACGAGTTTGGTAGTGCATACGTGTGTAACAATAATTACTAATTAAATCAGTATAATTTTACTAATTAGTTCAGTATATTTTTACTAATTTTCAGTGACTGAATTCTAGCTACAAAAATTTGTAGAATTGAACTATCAGTTACATTGTACTCATTCAAATTTTAAGAGAAGACTCTGAAATAAATTTTTTATTCTGAAGGTCTTAATTAAAGGAAGGTCTGAAGGTTTTAATTATGGTTTGTACATCTTTCATTATATTTAATGATTTTTTATCGACTAAACATAAAAAATATGACTCTATTTTACACGATATTTCGAAAATTTCAGAACCTCAAAAGTTTAATTTGGCAAACCGTTGCCGAAAATTGCTTTAAGATTATTATACGGTTTCATTTAGGATTAGTGACTCATACGCACCTCAAGTTTTGTCTTGGAAACGCATTATCATTAGACAATAAGAGCTCAGTACTCTCTAGAAGAGAAAAAGCAGAACATAGTGACTGACAGTATTCTTCTAACTATATATTTTTTAACCATAGATTATACCATCGAATCCATTGCGTTACTGAATTCAATTTCTTATAACTCACGGATGCATAGAATTTCTTAATAGAGTTTTCAAAGAAAAGATCCCTCATAATCCGGTTACTTGCGTATGCATAGAATTTTTCAATAAAATGCATTCTTTCCCTCATCTCCTGTGCCTGGCTACATGGAAGCGAAACTACTTATGCATGAAACACTTTTGATTGATACATTTTTTAAAATTGTATTTTTTGTATCAAATTTTGAACCAATGTAGCATTTATTTAAAGCGATGGATAATTTTTTTAGCCTATAGGGGTAAGTGTGATACGAAATTACGAAGTTGTATTTTGATTAATGATATTTTACCTATTCGAGAAGATTCTCGTTTCAAATTTGCCAAAATCATCTTTGGACTTTCTACAGATATCACACTTACCTCGAGTCTGATTTTTAATTATTCTGATATAAGTTATCATTAAAAATAATAAAAATGTAACATGTTCGAAAAACAGTAGGTATTTAAGCAGAAGATAACATCTTTCTTCATTACTTAAAAAAAAATCAACAAAGGGTACTTTATGTAGGAAAAATTCAAATCAAAAGATTATATGTCACAATGACGAATTGTAGTTTTCTAGAAGCATCTCAGTTTCTTTACAACTAATTAATTGATTAAAGCAATAACTAATAACACTCATCTTTTTTCTACAAAGTGTAAGACATATAATATTGGTGTAATAAAAAAAGTTAATAAGTAATTTGTTTTCATTTAAAATTTTCTTTTTATCACACTAACCCCATTATCACACTTATTCGTATCGACCCTACATAAGATATTCTAATGAGCTGCAATTAATTATATATAGATACTTTCAATATTGTTTAAACAAATGGGAACTGTTCGTGGAAAAAATGAAACAGAATTTAAATTTTGAATTCAGTATTGATCAATTCCCAATTGAAGATGCCTGACGTTCAAGAGTTTTAAATTAAAAATACTTAAGTATTTAAATGACGAAAGGTTAAAATAAAAACCTAAAATGTAAAGATTCAGAAATGAATATTCATGAGAGTAGAATAGTATTCTTGTAAATGTTTTTATTTAATAATACGATGATTTTTGTCCGATAGACAGAAGTTTAACTTACGCAAAAAAACTTCTATAAAATTCATAGAAGGAACTGTTTTTAGCGAACTGGCCTCTTGTATATTAATTCCTGTCTAGACATTCATAGTCTGCTTGTGGTAAAATGGCATTATATTCTCATGATATAATGAGATCGATAGTCTTTCCAATATAAAATTTCACCTGTATTTAATAGTGCATATAATAGTGAGTTCGTAAGATAAGTTGTGAAGATAATAAACTCAAAGGTAAAGTAAATGGCAGAATGCCCAGAGGTAGACCGCCGAAAGAATGGTTAGAATCTGTGAATGAGACATTAA
>JAABKJ010007407.1:0-21000 GCA_011634705.1 Andricus grossulariae | reverse complement strand
AGGGACCCTCTATCCGCAACCCGAGGACGCGTTCGGTGGCTTTGTCATAGGCCCTTCAGTTCTATTCCAAAGGAATATAACCTATACCTATATATATATATATTATAGGATGGGGCAAAACAAATAAATGTCTAGCAATCGATTTCTAATATCAATACATTGTTCTGTCTTTATGAGCTGAATACACTGTAAATTTTTTTAAATCAATTAATATATTTTACCTCCTCAAGCATGTTGAAAATCAAGAAAATAGAATTTAAGAGTAAAATATATTTAAAAAATGAATTCTCACAGACACAAATTGTCCTTGTATATGTTTAACTATATGCCTGAAGAAATTTATGGAAGCACCTATTTAATATTGAAAACATGTGGGAAATTAAATTTCAAAATAGGACATACATTTTTTTTTTATTGCATTCCACGCAGAAAATGACTTCAAGAATATATAAATCGAAATAAATAATTTATAATATTTGACTTTTAAACTTAAAAAGGTCAACTTTCAACCAAATAGTTACATTTTCAAATCAAAAAGATAAACTTACAACCAAAAATGCAATACTCAAATTTGCAGATGAAGAAATTAATTTTCAAGGGTAAAAAACGATTTTTTAGTAAAATGGTCACTTTCTGCAGCTGAGTTATCAGTTGTTGAATGAAATAATTATTCTTCGAATGGAACAGTAGAATTCTTAACCAAGAAGATGAATTTTCAACTTAAATGATGAAACTGTAATTGAAATAGTTGACCTTTCAACTAAAAAGATGAATCTTCAAACAAGAAGATGGATTTTCAACCGCGGAAAAGACTAACTTTCAATAAAATACACAACTTTTGAATGAAATAGTGTAATTTTAAACTTAAAAAGGTCCATTTTTAACCAAATAGTTATATTTTCAAATAAAAAAGGGAAACTTCTAACCGAAAATGCAATACTTTAATTTTCAGATGAAGAAATAAATTTGTAAATGAATACCGCGAATGAAATAATTAATCTTTGACTGGAATAGTAGAATTTCAAATTAAAAATATGAATTTTCAATCAAAAATGGAGTAAATAAATGTCAGAAATTTGAGGTCTCACGGCGAGAGGAGACTCATTCTAAATGTAGTTACTACTTTTCTTTGTGATTGGAGAAAAAATTTTCAATATAGCAGTCGGTACACAGACTATACGTGGGCAATTTTAAACATTGTCTTACATAGATAAATAATATAAGTATCGTACCTTTTGAAGAATTGATGGCTTCCTCATACACTCTCTTTGACTGCAGGAAATCAGCTAATTCGTCAGGAGTTTCACAAGAATCTTAAAGAAACAAAATTTTCCAATTAAAAATTGATACTTATTGTACATTTTATTATCAACTAGTCTACACTTGGTAGACAGCTTATATTTTTAAAAACATATTTTAAATGGACGCAGGCCTGACGAGAGGGCGGGATAACGAATAGATTCTCCCTGGGCCCGGAGTTTTCATCAGCCTGAATTCTGAATGTTCAAAATTACATATAGGGGCGCGTCATCCCCACCCCCCGGGCCCGGGTTTTCCTCTCGGCGGACCTGATGGGACGCATCCGGATTCGAAACTCCGAAAAATCCGAACCGCAAGAACTCTCATAATTCCTCATATATAATCTAAAAACTGAGTCCTTTTCATTTGGGCTTGCACATGCGCATACGTTTAATAATAATAATTAAAAGACACTTACCCTAAGGAAATCTGATGTACTCATCGATTTACGGAACAATAAGAACGGTCACTTTTTAAAATTCACGTCTTGATGCGTTATCTACTACCACGAAAATTGGAATGAAAATGAAAAGGTAAGCCGAAACGACCATGGAAACGACGCTGCACTGCCTGCTGCCTGCTACCCTAGGGTCTAGCTTGTCCTACCCCAACCCCACACCACTGCGCTTCTATCACACTGCACTTCCGTGGTAGTCACCACACACTCCCGTTGGAGTGATACGCATGGTCACTCCTCTTTGGGGTCAAAAGAGTTACTCCAAGAGTTGGAGTCAACTGATTTTGACTGTAATTTGGAGCGAAAATGTAACTCCAACACAGGGAGACAAGCTTCTGACTCCAACGGAGTTGATATAGCAGTCGCTCCAGAGTTGGAGTCACATTTTCGCTCCAAAAAATTTAGAGAGATTAAATGCATTTTCTTTGAATAGAAAATGCCTTATTAGTTGTCTAATAATAAATCATAATTGATGTAAATGCGTGAATTTAAAAGAGCATTCCAGACTCTTGAGAATGTTGCACTTATATTTTGGGGAGGTTCTGTTTGAAACTCCTAATTCTAAATCATTACCGACGTCTGTGGGCATTGGCATTGTCGATAATGATCGGGCGTTGTCGACATTCTATTGAAAATGGTAATTTTTTTAAGCTCTTTTGGAGACTTACGTTATTTAAACTGCTAGTTATTGCAATGTCGGGTTTATTATTTATTTTGTGAATATAAATTTTTGATAACTTAAATCTGCCATTGAAAATATTCGTGTTTCAAACTCTAAATCGCAAGTATTATGTTTGGAGGAGTATATTTATAATTGATATGGAAAAGTATTTTTTTGTATCCGTGTGTAAATAATACTATTTTTCGAATGTATCCTAGCTTGCCCTCGAACTCTTGCAAAAATATATATTATAGTACCAAATTTTACAACCAATAATTTCTCCGCGTACCCGAAATATTTTTTAACACAATCCGATGATCATTTGAAGCATTCTCGATTCAGGCAATCAATCCACTCTCCTGCTTTCTACTCTTCATATTGTACGATGAGCCAGACTCTCCTCCTTTCTGCTTGGTCTCAAAAATCACCAGACGTCCATGAAATTTGAAAATAAATAGGGTTTGGCTGCAAAAGAAAGAGACTGAGGTTGTCGTCCTTGAAGCGTATTTTCCGCCACTTTGAAAAACTTGCACAACTGCTTTGGGAATCGTGGGCAAATTACGTTTCTGATAATAACATCCATTTTCTAAGTTTCAGCAGAATCTCTTTCAGGGTAAAATTCTAAAGTGAATGGTCGCAAATCTCATACGTAAAATTAGCATTTAAAACCCATAAGGATAAATAGTAATCTAGCGGTAAATGATATACTATTTAGAAATGTAAAACTTAGCTTGCCTATAAAAGATGCTTTCCTTCTGATTATGCAATAAGTAAGTTCAGCAAGTTAATTGGTGACATTTTGAAAACAAGTATTTTCCATTATAAGATCGTTTATTGTGTGAATAGTTGTTGTTTGTATTTAAGTGTAAATAATTGAAAGTTGCAGAATTAGAAATAAAAAATGTTTTTTTATTATTAAAATGAAATAATTTCAGATTATAATTTTAAAAATTCGATAATTTTTAATCAGGAGGACTTCAAATTAAACAAATGTCAATTTATATGTTATTGTTGTTATTGTTGTCACGTAATACAATTTTTTGAGAAAAATGCATTTGTTGATTTACAATATGCGATTGAACATTTCTCCATCGTTTGATGCCCAAATAATTCTTTAATAAACTATTTATGAAAAATTGATGAAAATTTTAGGAGATGATAAAAAATGAATGCGATTAACAATAACATTCTCAACATCGTGCTCTTTCTTATTTTTGCTAATTTATATAATTTTTTAATAAAAAAATGCCGATTTAGCCCTGTTCGAGACACAGAATTTGAAAATTTTTTTTTTCTTAAGTAGTGGGGAAACTGTTTCAGTTTTTTTGTGCTCAATCTTTGGGTTAATGATAAATGATATTGTTTTGCGGCGAACGCCGAGTGCTGTGGTAACCGCTCCACAGAGGTCTGAAATAGGAATTCACTGTTTATAATCGCCCACAGGTCGTATTTCTTAATCGATTTCAAAGATTTTTTTTTTTTAATTCTCAGCATGAAATTGTTAGAAGAATTGTGGTGTGCGTTTTTTTAATTTTTGTCATAGAGCAACAATAAATAAACAAATAAAGTGACAAAATTAGCCATTTCAGCTTTGCGAATTTTTATCTCAAGAAAAAATACAGAAAGAAATCCACTAAAGCTGGAATTTTTGCATCTGCACTCATATAACAGAAATAATCCTAGTAATATTTAACTTAATCATCATAAACAATTTTTATAAACAAATTCTTGCTAATGTTTTTTCTTACAGAAAAAATTGTTTGTTTCGCAATACTTGCTATTTTTCATAAAAGTTATAATTTATAACGGAAAATCAGCATAATTTAACATTGCCTCTTTTTATAAACATTTTGATAAGCAAATTCTCAATAAATGAGTTTATCTAATAACTAAATTGATTTTTCTGACCAAAAGTGATTCACAATTGGCTTCAAAAGCATTTATATACTTTGAGCATAATAAAACATAAATAGTAAAGATCGTAGTAACAATTTATTCAACCAAATGTCCCAAATGGACGTTTCCTCGTAGAATTTTTTTTTTTCAATTACAGAGCTCCACAAAAAAAAAGTCGAGAAAATTACCCCTGGAGTCTGACTATGTCTATCATATGTTTTCGGGGTCGCTGCATCCAAATTCGGGGTCCGTTTGGCTCCATCACGTCAGCTTTCGTCCATAACCTCCAAAAACATGAAAATCGCTGATTACAAATGAAACATGATTCGTACCTATGAAAAATGGTCATATCCTATGTAAACATGTATTTTTTAAAGCACCACAACAACTCCTAGTTCGTACTCAGCTACCTCGAAAACATAGGATATAACCACTTTGCATTGAAAAAAGATGTTTTACCTAAACTTACCAATAAACCGTTTTTTTTTTAGGTTAGAGACAAAGTGTGACGTCATAGAACCACAACAACTCCCAATTCGTCTCAGCGACCTCGAAAACATAGGATATGACCACTTTTCATAGGTACGAATGATGTTTCACCTTAAATCAGCGATTTTCATGTTTTTTTGAGGTTAGGGACAAAATCTGACGTGATGGAGCAAAACGGACCCCGAATTTGGATTCAGCGACCCCGAAAACATATTATAGACATAGTCAGACTCCAGGGGTAATTTTCTCGATTTTTTTTGTGGAGCTGTGTTATTATTGAAATTATATTTCTTGCGATTATTAACCAAGGAAGTTGTTTAAATATAACTTATGTGATTATTATAAACATTTTTTAAAACAAAAACTAAACTTCATCATTTTTACATACAAAAGAGACATTTTTTCGCTGAAATTATCCGACAATAAACTAACACTGATTCAAAAACTGGATATGAGACACTAAATAACAATTTTCGTAATTGTTGATAACAATTTCTATTAGAAAATGTCACAATATGCTGTTTGATCGTATAGAAATAGGTTATTTCTTGCTACGAGACTGGTCTATAATTTATTTATATTTGTGACAATTATTAAATAAATAATCAAGTCAGTAAATGAAAATTTGTATAACGTTTGATTGAAAATTTTTTATATACTTTATGGAAAAGAACTCTTGCCGAAAATATTGTATTCTTTATTAAATTTTAGGAGAATCATACAGTAAATGTTAACTTATGCTAATGTTTCGTTATAAATTATGACTCTTATGAAAAATTTTACCAGCCAGCGTGAATCAAAAAATTTATTCTATGAGAAAAAAACACTAGTTAGAATTTGTTTATAAAAATTGCTTATAATGAATAAGTTAAATATTAATCGAATTATTTCTGTTATATAAGTGCAGATGCAATAATTCCAGCTTTAGTGAGTTTCTTTCTGTATTTTTTCTTGAGTTGAAAATTCACAAAGCTGAAACGGCCAATTTTGTCACTTTATTTGTTTATATATTGCTATTCTATGACAAAAATTAAAAAATCGCAAACGAAAATTCTCTTAAAAATTTAATGCTGAGCCTTTTAAAAATAAAATTCTTTGAAATCGTTTAACAGATATGACCTGTGGGCGATTATGAACAGTGAATTCCTATTTCAGACCTCCGTGGAGCGGTTACGCACTGCGCGGCGCGAAACAATATTATTTATCATCAACCCAAAGTGCGTGCACAAAAAAGTTGAAAAGGTTTCTGAATTTTAAGCGTTCAGACTTTCCACTACTTGAAAAAAATTTTAATTTCGTTTGTAGAATAGGGCAAAGTCGGAATTCGTTTATTAAAAAATGATATAAATTAGCAACAATAATAAATAGCACGATTTTAAGAATGTGATTGTTAATTTCATTCATTTTTCACCATCTCCTACAATTTTCATCAATTTTTCATAAATAGTTTACGAAACAATAATTTGTTAATCGCACATTGTAAATAAACAAATTCATTTTCTCACCAAATTTTATAACGTGACATAATACTAATGAGTAGATTATTTTCCAATACTTGGTTTTAATTTCCCTTTTAACGTCAAAAATCGTAGGCTCACTTGGGAAATTTCTACTCAGCTTGATATACTGTCAACCGGGGTGGTTGTAGATCAAATCGGTTTTAATTTTTTTTTTTTTTTTGCTGCTTTAGTGAACTTTTCGAAACTTTGCACTAGGTCAATTTTGAGCGTGAAGTGTGCTCTATATTGGACTATTAGTGTGGAGCCTTGGCATTTCACCGAAGTCAGAAAAAATTGAAAATGAACACGGTAAAAACTAGGATTCGATTTAGAACTCAATTCGGTATTAAAACAGTTCACGCAACAAAACAATTGCACTTCAGTTTGACCCGCCAATCTAATAAAATAAGGTCGATTTGTGGATTGAAATAGGCTCGAAATGAGAATTATCTGTCAACAACCAAATCTAATAAAACAAATTCTAAACTGTCAAGTTTAGAAACCAACGTCACTCCGAAATGAGATGTCAATGTCGTGCGCACTCCAACTGTTAGATCTTTTTGACTTTTAAATTCACTCAATACTGAAATTTTCAGTCCATGTCAACTTGATGCTACGTCGGTTTCTAAGATCCTATTAAGCACTATCTTTGAAAAATGAATTTTAAATTAGGGTTATGTCCAGAATATAATCAGGATATGTTTAAAAATTGTATAACCCTCAAATCAACTCGTTTGTATAATTTTAAACAATATTTCCATTCATTCCAAACCTCACAAGTTAATTTTTCAATCTATATCAACTTGTTCAGAAAATTTGCATGTTCCTCAAATCAACTCTTTATATAACTTTTGAGTCCGCAGTATAAAAAATTTTAAGCAATCGGAATAATTTAAAACATCAAATTCACCTAAATATAAAATCCTGAATATTTTAAGTCCTTTGGAAGGATTTGCTTCAAGACGACGGAACCCTAAATTTTTTATGCACTGAAATGATAAAACATATACTTAAAAAAATTAGCTCAAGATATTAATTTTTGATGTTGAAGTTATTTAAATTGATTCTTAAAACATAAATTTATTCAAAGATTCTGTATCACGACGCCGATAGAAAGTGCTATTGGGGCAGCATTTAGATGGTTCAAAAATTCTTTCGTACATCCTATTATATACAGAAATAAATAAGGAACATTTTGCAAAAAATTATTTATTGATGGCGATACATTCATTCATATACGTTTAAGTATAAATAGTGTTTTTCGATGAAAAATAAAGTTTTGTATTTGTATTAGTTTCGGTGAATAGTAATTTTCAATACAAATCAATTCAGAACATAGTAGATTTGAATAAAAACAACAATACAAGTATAAATGGTACTTTCAGATAAAAGAAGTAGTTTCAGGTACAAAGCAAAATATTCCGCTAATTGCGTTCAACTCGATTCAATTCCTTAAATTCTGTAAAATCTTTTATATCTCAATTTTTTGAATTTGTTAAATTCCTGAAATCAATCTAATTTGCTAAATTCCTTAAATCCACGAAATTCTATAAAATCCCAGTCTTATCTGAAATCCGTCAATTATTTGTATCCATTGATTTTCCTGAATTATTTGAATTCTTCGAATTACTTGAATTCAGGGAATTACTTTAATTCCTCGAATTACTTGAAATATTCGATTTACTCAAATAACTTGAATTGTTCGATTTACTCGTATTACTTGAAACCCACGACTTACTTGAATTACTTGAGTTCTTCAAATTACTCAAATGTAGAGAATTCTTTGAATTTAGAGGATTCCTTGAATTCAGAGAATTCCTTGATTTAAGATAATTCCTTGAATTCAGAGAATTCCTTGAATTTAGAGAATTTCCTGAATTTGGAGAATTCCTTCAATTCAGAGAATTGCGAGAATTCCTTGAATTCAGAGAATTACTTGAATTTAGAAAATTCCTGGAATTCAGAGAATTACTTGAATTCAGAGAATTCCTCGAATTCAGAGAACTCTTTGAATTCAGAGAATTCCTTGAATTTCAGAGAAATCCTTGAAATCAAAGAATTCCTTGCATTTAGAGAATTCCTTCCATTTGGAGAATTCCTTCAATTCAGAGAATTCCTTGAATTCGGAGAATTCCTTGAATTCTGAGAATTACTTGAATTCACAGAATTACTTGAATTCTGATAATTCCTTGAATTCAGAGAATGCCTCGAATTCATAGAATTCCTTGAATTCAATGAAATCCTTGAAATCAAAGAATTCCTTGAATTCAGAGAATTCCTTCAATTTAGAGAATTCCTTAAATTTAGAGAATTCCTTCAATTCAGAGAATTCCTTCAATTCAGAGAATTCCTTCAATTCAGAGAATTCCTTCAATTCAGAGAATTCCTTGAATTCAGAGAATTACTTGAATTTATAGAATTCAGAGAATTCAGAGAATTCAAAGAATTCAGAGAATTTCTTGAATTTATAGAATTCCCTGAATTTTGAGAATTCCTTCAATTCAGAGAATTCCTTGAATTCAGAGAATTACTTGAATTTATAGAATTACTTGAATTCAGAGAATTCCTTGAATTCAGATAACTCTTTGCATTCAGAGAAATTCTTGAATTTAGAGAATTCCTTGAATTCAGAGAATTACTTGAATTTCAGAAAAATCCTTGAAATCAAAGAATTCCTTGAATTTAGAGACTTCCTTCAATTTGGAGAATTCCTTCAATTCAGAGAATCCCTTGAATTCAGAGAATTACTTGAATTTTGAGAATTCCTTGAATTCAGAGCATTACTTGAATTTTGCGAATTCCTTGAATCCAGAGAATTACTTCAATTCTGAGAATTACTTGAATTCAGAGAACTTCTTGAACTTAGAGAATTTCTCGAATTCAGAGAATTCCTTGCGTTGAGAGAATTCCTTGAATTCAGAGAATTAATCGAATTCCTTGGATTTAGATAATTCCTCGAATTTAGAGACTTCCTTGAATTCATGGCCTTTCTTGAATTCAGGAAATGACTCCAATTCTTCGAATTATTTGAATTCTTCAAATTGTTTGAATTCAGGGAATTACTCAAATACTTCGAGTCATGCGAATTTCTCAAATTTTTTGAATTACTTGAATGCTTTGAATAACTTGAATTTATAAAGATACTTGAATTATTCGAATAACTTGAATTCAGAGCGATTCTCGAATTCTTCGAATTACTTGCATTCGTCCATTTAGCCGAGTTACTTGAATTCGTCAATTTTGTCGAATTACTTGAATTCTTGGAATTACTTGAATTCTTCGAATTTTCGAATTCTTTGAATTATTAGAATTATTGATTTACTCGAATTCCACGATTTACTTGAATTCTTTGAATTATTTGAAATCTTCAAATTAATTGAATTCTTCGATTGAATCGAATTACTTCAATTCTTCCATTTAGTCAAATTCGTCGAATTACTTGAATTCTTCGATTTACTCGAATTAATTGAATTCTTCAAGTTAATCGAATTACTTTATTAACTTGAATTCTTCGAGTTACTGTAATTCTTTGATTTATTCGAATTACTTCAATTCTGCGATTTAGACGAATTCTGCGAATTGCTCTAATTCATCGATTTACTCCAAATTACTTGTATTCTTCGACTTAGTCGAATTCTTCGAATTACTTGAATACGTCAAATTACTTGAATTCTCCGATTTAATAGAATAATTTGAATTCTTCGATTTAATCGAATTACTTAAATTCTTCGATTAAGTCGAGTTACTTAAATTCTTCGATTTAGTCGAATTACTTAAATTCTTCGATTCAATCGAATTACTTGTATTCTTCGATTTATTCGAATTCTTCGAATTGCTTGAATTCTTCGAATTGCTTGAATTCTTCGAATTGCTTGAATTCTTCGATTGAATCGATTTAGTTGAATTCTTCGATTTAATCGAATTACTTGAATTCCTCGATTCAGTAGAATTACTTGAATTATCCGATTTAGTCGAATTCGAGTTACTTGAATTCGTCGAATTACTCGAATTCTTCGAATGACTGGAATTTTTCGAATTGCTTGAATTCTTCGTTTTACTTGAATTCTTCGATTTAATCGAATTACTTGAATTCATCCATTTAATCGAATTACTTGAATTCTTGGATTTAGTCAAATAACTTGAATTATTCGATTTACTCAAATAACTTGAATTAATAGTCCGGGTACGGACCCGGTATCTCAAAAATTTAAAAGGCACGGTTGTGGACTCGAAACCTTAAGAACTAAAAGGGTCCGGGTATGAATAAGAACCCTACGGAAATTGGAGGGTCCGGGTTCGGACCCGCACCCTTAAGAATTATAAGTGTCCAGTCCGCACCTGGACTGTTCTAACCTAGAACGTTCCGATTCCTGGCCTTTTCATCTATTTTTATTTGTAAGATTAAAGTTTGGAACAATTGAAACAATGCACCCTCCGAATCAATTTAGTTCGCTATCTAGGTTCGTTAATCAATCTGAATTGAGCGAACTAAACTATAAGAAAGAAAATATTATAGAAATTGTGAATAGGCTACGATACATCCATCTACCTCTATCAACATAACGTATTTATACGGAAAATGAATCATTATTGAATCAAGAAAATATTGTTACTAATACGGACGATAAAATATTTTCTTGATTTAAGAAAATATTTCTTGTCACAAGAAAACTTATTAGATTGAAGTAACTTGATTTCCTTCTTTTGAGTACATTTTCCTCAGACAAAATAAATTTTCTTAGTCTATGAAAATACTGTATCGTCCGTATTCGCACCGATATTTTTTTAATTCAATTACAATTTTTGTTCCGTGTAGTAGGTATTGTTTCTAAGTGGAGAATATATAATTAGAATTTTTTTAAAAAGCCTGCTACATCATCGTCGCAAGATATATCTCACAGTGTATAAAATTCATAATATCCTTATCTCACCAAGTACATGACTTAGTCCGTGGCTGATGATGAAAAACCGGAGTCATAAGAGAAAAAGGTAAAAAAATAATAATATGACTCAAAATAAAAGAGTGAGGCGTTAATATTAAACATTAGATTTATATGAGGAAGACATTTTAATATTTACGTCCCACTCAATTTTTTTAGTCACATTGTTATTATATTATTCTAACTGCAGAAAACCTCCCATCACAGGTCCTTAAAGTATCCGCTGTTAAGGCCACTGTACAAGCAATGTCAATTATAGTGGTCAGTCAGGGAATAAAATAACCAGAAAAAGACAGTACACATAAATGTAAAAAAAAAAATACAAATACGTTAAAATTCTCTATATTAGTCCAAAATAAAAAATCATATACTTTAATCAAATTATTAAAAATAATGGAGATTTATGATGGAAAATGGTCTTCCATGACCGTCCAAAAGGCAGCTAAACGCTTTCTGCTTGGTAGCCCAAAAAGTTACAGAATGTGCCGAAAGTATTCAGTAAAAATGTATCTTGGATTGCAGCGAGCATCCTATCAACACCTGCAGGCGCCTCCACAATCCACAGGTGCAGCCTGATGCAGAATCTACTGACAATTTTCAGGATTTACCAGTTTTTTCGACGGGGAACTGAGAGAACATTTATGAACACTTGAAAGAAAATCTTAGTTGGAAGGGTTCAGCTCGCTGCTATGCAAGAAGCAACTTCTTGGAGCTCTTCCACTTAGGTAAAGAACCCGTATAGGTCGGACCTATAGGCCTGCGATCGAAAATATATGCAGGATCTACCTTTGGAGACACCTGTCCTAGGTTCTCCAGGGGACTCTTTTGCCTCGCGTGGACGTTACCCATAGTTGAAATCACGAGAGGATGAACAGTAACCTTTTCGAACTGCCACAACCTCATGACTTCTTGCCTTAGTGGGCGAAAATTCTGGATCTTGGTTACATGTCCCTCAAGGATGCCCTCTTGATGGAACTGTAATGTCAATAAGTTTGACTTGCTGTAACCGCTTATCAAACACCACAATGTCAGACGTATAGCCGGTAATTCTCGTTTCGAGGAAAACCACTGGAACGTACTTGTAAAAGGGCATCCATTCCTGCAGTAAATTTAAGTACAAGGTGTATGGTCCCTGCAACATTATTGTCTCCGTGAGCATACTAATTATAAGCTAACTTTCTGTATCCATCAATGATGTGCCCGATGGATTCATTTGGATCACTATATATGCAGCACCGATCTTCAACCGGTAAGTGGAGCATATACTTTTGGTAATTTCTGATGCTCATTACTTTGTCCTGTATGGCTACAACAAATTCGTCCGTTTTAGAAAAGAGTTCGCCCAACCGTAGCGATAGATCGGATGCCTCAATATCCATGTTGGGTTGATCTTGTACACTGGGATCTTGTCCGTGCAATGACATCTATCTCCATTCATGTGCAATCTGTTCAAAAGCAAGAACATGGATGTTTTTGCTATTCGAATCAGAATATTTCAGAGGCGTGTAATTTTTATCTTCTTTGCAGATGGTGTTGTAAAGGAAATTGTTCCGCTTGATATTGAAATATGTATTCAGTTGTGTGATCTGCGATGCAAACAACTGGCGGACATAAACACGCCTCTACCTTCCCAAAAACGTGGTACGTCTATACTTTCACATGCCGAATTTGTGTAATACATTCAATATTTCATCGTCTGCCCAAAGATGATTCGATTTAAATTTTTCAGGTCGGCGCAAAACTATTTGATGAGCCCGAAAGAGTAAGTGAGGAACCGAATCGCGAAGGGTTAACGGCCTTGATCATGTTGGCCGAATTGACACTAGTTTCCAATTTGGCTTTCAGGCGCTTTGTAAAGACAATCGTAAGGCTTTCCTTGAGGAGGTTTATTAGCATGGGTTGGCGGTTTTAATTTTCAGAGCCGGAAAAGTGGTTCCTATTTTGTTTAATAATTGAAAACTCTGCGTTTTCGACACGTGGGTGTCGACCTTTGGCGAAGTGTTCGAGGCAGATACCCTGCTGCGAGTCGAATTATCTGGAACGAATGACCCTTTCATTGTTATGAGATTAAGGCCGGCTACAAAAACCGAAATTATGAAAGCATGCCTTAATTCAATTTTGATTATCTGAATTAATTTATTGCCATGATTAGAAGAATGTGAAACAAAGATTCATGACTATCGGTTAATATTCTGCGAAATCGTTGCACAATTCCTTTACTCAGCATTTGTACTAATCTTCAGTTGAAAACTGCTGATTCACTCAGGAAGGCTTAGTAATTCAAATAATAAGCCTTACCAAATATATTAGCAGTTTTCTACTAAAGATTATGAGAAATTCTTACTGCAAAAATTACTAAACGAATTTGCAATATTTCAGTAGAGCAAAACTATGCCCATTCAGATATAGAGCGTATGTTTATCCGTCGGTCGATAAAAATGATCATTATCAGTTGGTGCACTTGAAATTGAAAATTTAAATGAAATTGTTTATACGTTCGAATCCAAGTTTTGGTGAAATATAAACAAATAAAATTTAAAACCAAATTCTGCTATTAATTCCACTTATTTTTATTTGAACTAGGCCTTTTTAATCTTGATATAATTTTAAAATAGACTGTTAAATGAATCACAGATTATAATTTCCAAACATCTGTCAACAATATTATAACCATTTAATTAGCGCTTCGTTCAGAATTCTAATATTTTGATGTCAGCTATATAATATATTTGTGTAATGATTATTATTTGCATCTGGAAACCCGTTTCTCATACTAACAAACTAATGCCCATTTTGTAAAATAATGTTTGAATAATATTTAGAGGTGGCGCCACGCTTTCAAAGTATTCGGTTGAATAATCGATCGAAGTTCATAAAATCGTCTACTGTCCAAGGAAACGTTAACTTTTCCGGGGCAGCTTTGTTACAGTAAGCAGATTACGGAGAAGTGGGCGAGGTACTTGCCTGTGAATTCTATGGTCTTGGACTCAGGTTATCGGAACTGACAATGAGAATTTACAGGTTTCTTCGACCTGTGCTAGTCTGCTGCCTACTTTTCTGAACTTCTAGACATTATCAATAAGAGGATTTGTTTCAGAGGGGTGGATCTGACGAGTTTAAAGGAGCATCCACAAACTCTCCATGACCATGATTGAATTTTTATCCAGAAGTTTCCGATCATCAATAGGAAGAAGTACGTGCGCGTAGAACTGTGAGTGCAACGTTATTAAAGTCATTATTTCACTTTTGTTGAATGAAATATATTTAGATTGTTCTTCAAAATATAAAGCTTGAAGAACATTTAATTATGACTACTACGCGTGATTCGTATTTTATATGTTTAATAGGACACCCCAGAGCAGAATTACGTGGACGTAAATTAAAGTCCGTCCACTCAGCGCCGCCACCAAGGCAGAATGAAAAATGGAAAACGCCATATTTTTTTCCTTTTTGTTTCGCAAATCTTATGCTCAAAAAAATTTTTTTTTGCTCTTATAACTTCCGATATAAGGGTGGCGGCGCTAGACGACATCCGCTCAGCGCCGCCACCTATAAAAACTGGCCAAAAATTATTATAATTAAATAAACGATTAGGGTAGATTTTTTTGCTTTTTTTTCGCTCTCCGAAAACATATGATACGTATTCCAAAAAACTACCCCTAAGTCATACATGCCTACCCCTCGTGATACAAAATGTTACAGAAGTGTAAAAACAAACTTGAACTACGTAAAGATGATTTAGAACTCTAAATTAATTATTTAACACTTGAAAATTTCCCATTTTAACAATTTCTCCAAAAAACTACCCTTCCACGTAAATTTATGTAGCGGAACTTACATATACTTTTAAAACGCATCAAAAATAATAATATTCATAAAACACAGTGGGCGGGAATTTTTTGCTCTTTTTTTGCTCGCCAATGACATATAATACGTGTCACAAAAAACTACTACTAAGTCATCCATACCTACCCCTCGTGATTAAAAATGTTATAAAAGTGTAAAAATAACTTTGAACTACGTAAAGATGATTCAGAACTCCAAACTTATTATTTAACACTTGAAAATTTACCATTTTTATCATTTCTTCCAAAACCTATCCTTCCACGTAAATTTATGTAGCGGAACTTACATATGCTTATAGAACGCGTCAAAGACAACAATATTCATAAAATATTGTAGGCGGAAATTTTCGGCTCTTTTTTTGCTCTGCGATGAGATATAATATGTGTCCTAACCCTCCCGCCAACAGTGATTTATGATTATTATTGATTTTTATGCATTTTATAAGTATATGTAAGTTTCGCTAAACATGAAAGAGTAGTTTTCGGAAAAAATGATATGAGGGGTAAATTTTTGAGTGCTAAATAATGAATTTACAGTTATGAATCATGTTTGCGTAGTTCAAGGTTGTTTTTACGCTATTAAAACATTTTTGATCACGAGGGATAGATATGTGCACCTTAGGGGTAGTTTTTTGGGACACTTATTATATGTCATCGGTGAGCGAAAAAGAGCAAATAATTCCGTTCCCTGTGCTTTATGAATATTATTGTTTTTGATGCGTTTTATAAGTATATGTAAGTTCCGCTACATAAATTTATGTGGAAGGGTAGTTTTTGGGAGAAATGGTTAAAATAGTAAATTTTCAATTAATAAATAATTAATTTAGAGTCCTCAATCATCTTTACGTAGTTCAAGGTTGTTTTGACACTTTTATAACACTTTTGATCACGAGGGGTAGGTGTGTACGCCTTAGGGGTGGTTTTTTGGGACACGTATTATATGTCATCACAGAGAAAAAAAAAGAGAAAAAAATTCCCGCCAACTGTGTTTAATGAATATTATTGTTTTTGATGCGTTTTATAAGTATATGAAAGTTTCGCTACATAAATTTACGTGGAAGGGTAGTTTTTAGAAGAAATTGTAAAAGGGGTAAATTTTCAAGTGTTCAATAATTACTTTGGAGTTCTGGATCATCTTTACGTAGTTCAAGTTCGTTTTTACACTTTTATAACACTTTTTATCACGAGGGGTAGTTATGTATGACTTAGGGGTAGTTTTTTGGAATAAGTATCATATCTTTTCGGAGAGCAAAAAAAAAAGCAAAAAAATCTACCCTAATCTTTCATTTCATTATAATAATTTGTGGCCAGTTTTCATAGTTGGCGGCGCTGAGTGGACGTTGCGCTAGCGCCGCCACCCTTATCTCGAAAGTTTTAGGAGCAAAAAATTTTTTTTTTTGAGCATAAAATTTGCAAAAAAAAGCAAACAAATATGGCGTTTTCCATTTTTCATTTTGCCTTGGTGGCGGCGCTGAGTGGACGGACCTCATAAATTACCCTATGAAATATTTTAGTTATCATTCAATTCGATGAAATTTTCTTCAAATCTATTGAAATATTTGTGAAATTTTTTGAAACATTAATGAATTTCTCTAAAATATAAAAAATATGATTTAAATCGGTGAAATTTATATCAAATGTTTTAAAATATTTGTTCAATTTTTTGAAACATTTGTGAATTTCTTTGCAATCTTTTACATACCATTGAAGTTGGTGAAATTTGTGTACAATGTTTTAAAATATTTGTTCAATTTTTTGAAACAATTGTGAATTTCATTGCAATCTTTTACATACCATTGAAGTTGGTGCAATTTGTGTACAATGTTTTGAAATATTTGTTAAATTTTTTGAAACATTTATGAATTTCTTTTAAAAATTTTGAATATCACTTAAATCGCTGAAATTTGTGTAAAATCTTTGAAATTTTTTGAAAAACTGTTACGTCCCGAGCAAAAAGGCGAAGGAAGTATGGAAAATAGGAAAAGAGAGAGACCATTGTGCTGATTATGTCAGGCTGGTAAGACCTGAACAATTGTTTAATGTGGGTTTGTGTGTCACTTATCAGCCTTACGCGAACTGTGTCAGAGTTCAGTATTTAAATGAGTGTGATATAGTTTTATTTATTTATATTTGGTTATCCTATTTTCTGACTATATACATGTTCTTTCACTGAGTGGGTTATACACTTATAGCAATTGTGATACATATATTTGTATTGATAAAGTTATTTTAGGTTACACACATGAGTGTATTTATCCTTCATATGTTTGGATTTTATTTTGTTATTGTTGTTGTTTTAAACTATTGGGAATATAAATACATTCGTATCGTAATAGAAATTAATTATGATTATCTTATAGCGGTACAGTTTGTAATTATATTCTGAGTAATCGAGCATGGTTAACTTATCGACATTCTCTGAGTCATTATCCTGCCATGGTAATATACTTTATGTATCTTACGATTTCTGTCTTACCGACCGTAGTGCAGTTACCATAGTTATGTTCAAACTCAGAGAAGATCGGTAATGCTATTGCTTGTAGTTGATGGAGTTAGCCTGAAAGATGTGGGGCATGGTAGGTTGCGCCTAGCTAGGCGTTAAATCACATTTTGTAAAATTTCGGGATGTAACAACACTTGTGAATTTCTTTAAAATCTTTTACATATCATTGAAGTGGGTGAAATTTTTGTAAAAACGTGTCATCGCTTATATTGCTCAAAGCTTAGGATTATAATTGGAAGACTTGTGCTTAAGCTTACTTACTTATGCAACAGCTCGCTGGTAAGTCAACGAAACCTGGCCTCGGCCTCTCTTCTCGATGGTCCCCTAATTGGTGAAATTGGAGCAGAGAAATGGCCAACTCCTTTGAGGTCGCAATTTAAGTACTTTGTCAGATATTATCCACGTTTCGAAAGCTCGCCGTGATTCAAGCATAGCTGTTAGGTTCAATAGATGTAATGGTTAGTGGAGACCATTCTCATGAATTATGAAGCATATATACCTCCAAACCCTGACAGTGCGCTTGAACAATTTCTTCTCGATGTCGACTAGACCTGCAAACGAGTCCCGAGAGCCGGTTCGGCGTGCAGTTTTATATTCTGGGCAACAATGCTTCTGAGTTTCGCATAGCAAGAGCGAGATCAGCCGTTAGTGTCGTTGCGCTGAGCTGCAATAAATGATCTCTAAACAACATTGTTCATAAAATTGCACTGTATATTAGGGTCCAACTCTTTGCCATTATCAATTCCACACAGTACGTATATGGTGTTTTGGTTTGGGGGGATACCCATGTTCCACGACCGCCACTTGCAGACAGTGTTATGGTCAAGCAATTTATGCTATCAAAGTTTGGTGGGTGGAATCGGTGACCCTGAAATTACACTTGCAGCATTCTGCAAGAAGAGCCGAAGTTATTTGTTTCGAGGATTGGGGAACAAACCAAACCAATAAGTAATAATATCACGGATCCGTATTTATGTAAAGAGGAATTAAAAATGGCCGAACAATTTCTCTTCCACACAACTTTTGTGCTGGATAAACTACGCACAAGAAGTTAGCGTCGTTCATTCAGGATTTAACATCGTAACAACGATTTGCGATCAGGGATCGTCTAATATGAAAGCTATTAAATTGTGCAGGCAGAAGCGGACAAAGTCAGGGGAGAGAAACAATTTTTCCCTGTATAAGACTTTCCTTCTATTATATAATTTATATTATTTTATCCACAGTAACTTTTTATTATTACTTTTACTTTTTTGAAGATGAAATGATTGTAATTGATAATTTCAAAATTGTTCCTTTATATGATCCACCTCACCAAATGAAATTTATGAGGAATAATTTTCCCACAAAAAATCTGGAATTCGACATGAAGGCCAACGTTGCAGAAAAGGAGAGAAAGTTCGCTGACTATGATCATGTTATCAAAGCCAAATTTAACAGCCGAACACTTCTGCCCCGACAAATTAAAGAACATGTGCGTCAAGGTAATGATGCAGGTCTTTAGCAAAAAACTGCCAAATTTCATGGATTTTCTCTCAAGATCACCACGTAATGTTTGTCCATAGAGTACATAGTCGCGATCATTTGGGGTACGACGTATCGATCAACTGTGTCGAATACTTAGGGTACGAAGTGCCCGCTTTTTGGGGTACGAATTGAAAAACGTCATTCACAGCATAATCTTCTTGTTCATGACTTCTTAAAATATATTTTAAGATTTGAAATAGTCAAGTCTAAATGCATTGCATGTTATTTTCACAGCCTTGCTGATCGTACGTCATGCTCATTGGATTTTAGAAGGTGCGTCGTTCGCACTTTGTAAAATTCAGCCATACTAGAGATCCCAATTCTGGTCTCCTGTCGCACTGCGCACGCGTCGCGTCGACAACTGGATTACTTACCGTCGGTGCGCTTATTTTAAATGATTGAATGTGCATGTCCATTTTTTATAACTAATAATAATTATAAAATGCATACAAATATTAAGAATTATTTTTAATTCATATTTGTGATAAAAAAGGTATTCGTTTCTTTGAATTTCAAATTGATCATTTATTTTAAAGAAGTAAAATTAAATAATTCTTTTAACTTTAATTTTTTAAGTCTGTTAAGTGAAAGGTAAAATAATTATTGTTTAATTTTAATCTTCGAAAAAAAGTGAAAGACTCAAATATAAAGGAAGGAACACCTTTTTTATCACAAATATTGATTAAAAATAATTTTCTATATCTACTTACGGATTAATTATTTCAGGTTGGGTGGGGGAAATCCAGGATGTCTGCATGCCCAGGGCTAGTTACAAGAACGATTCAAAGTGAACATAACCTCCAATTTTAAGTCAATTTAAACAATAATAACATTTCCATGAAGCGTAACAATATTTTTTTAATAGATTGAAAAGATGCTTTTTCATTATAAGTGTATCTGGATATTGGTTTTATTTTTTAAAAGCTAATTAAATAATAAACTTGGTCTTCTTTTTTTTAAAACGATAACTTGAAATACCTAATATATCCGTTAGGGTAACTTATCACGGATCGCGAATTCAAATTTTTTATTGAATTAATATTTTACATAGGGTTCGCATCTAGATTCTCGATGAATCAGATTTGCCATTAACCAACAAGATAACTAGAAATGGACCATATGTAAAATATTAATTCCACGATTAATTCAGAATCCATGGTCCGTAAAAAGGTACCCTTAAGGGTGCATTCCCATGGGGCACGTGGAGACACGGGGGTGAAGCTAGTATAGGAACTTCCGGCAACCAATCTGGCATGCGGCCCGGTGCGATCTGGTGACCTTTCTAAGGACTTAAAAAATATTCCGTTTGCGAAAATTTATTAAAATTCGAACTCGTTAGTATGATAGCACTGATATTATGGGGTATTACTTCTTCACTGATCGAACCCAAATATCGATCGGTCTTACAGATAATTTGATGTTCTTTTGTTGTTTTCTTTTTCGTTCAATTGCACTCACTGAAATTCAGTGTCCAATCGTAAATTTGCAAAGATTTACTAGCCATTGTACTCCTTTCATGTATCTGCCCTTCAGTATATTAATAATACATAAATAAAAATAAACTTATAAATTTTACTATGATTGGCCTGTGATTTCTTATCCTTTGTCATATCAAATATCATATTTATTTGAGGTAGGTTACGTCTAGCTAGGCGTTACATCAAATTTTGTAAAATTTTGGGATGTAACAGTCCTCCCTCCTTAGAATCATCATCGTCCTCGATGATTCTTGTATTTTGATCGAAAAATTGTATTGGGACTCCTTAATGCCATTTTCAATTAAAATTTTCTTGCTCAAGGTTTTGTGCTTGATTATTGGACCTTTAATATTGCTAATGATATATGTGGTTTTACATACTTGATCCGAATTCTACAAAGACTTGT
>JAABKJ010007406.1:0-21001 GCA_011634705.1 Andricus grossulariae | reverse complement strand
GTCTAGTAATTTACACTCATTTAACTTGGATATGAGATACTTTAGTTTATTAAACCGAAAGATACAAAGACTGACCTATCCGTAGACAGGGCGCAAGGACCACTGAGGCCCCGAGGGCCTTTTATAGGCGTCGTAGGCGAACTACCCTTAGCTAGAATCTAGGAGAGGGGAGAGTGGTGAAGTACAAGTATTACAGAACACGATAACTTGAAAACGGTTGAAGATAAATTGTTGAAATTTGGAGAGCTTATTTTCACCACTAATATCTTGAAACTGACTGAAGGATTTCTGAAAATATTTATTTCATTTTTTTAGCACTCAATAATATTCTAAAAATCGGGTTTTTATAGTAAGATTGTTTTCATAAACATAATTCAAAGTTGATGCAAGAATATAAAAGATTCATTGGTTCGAGACGAATAGATTGACCTATAATATCAATACATTTTATTAAAGAGTAGGGAAGTTATGGTGATTTATATATTTTGAAAACCGGTTTTTTATAGTTAAACTTTTTTCATTAACATAATTCAAAGTTGATGCAAGAACATAGAAGATTCCTTGGTTCGAGACGAATCGATTGACCTATAATATTAACACATTTTATTTGAAGAGTAAGGAAGTTATGGCAATGCATAATATTTGAAAAAACGGGTTTTTATAGTGAAATTTTGTTAATTAACATAATATAAAATGCATTTTGAATTTTTGTTGAAAATTCGTCTTTTTTCCTTAAATCACACTGTTTCTTATTAAAAAATTTGAATAATTTTTGCTTACAAATTCAACCTCTTGGATGAATGTTAATTTTTTAAATGTAAAACTTAATTGTTAACATTAAATACATTACGTTAAATACATAATTTGATTTGTCTTATTTGTCATTGTATTTAAAAATTTGGTTGTATTATTTTATAATTTTTTATTTTTTTGTAAATTTCTATTCTTAAATTGATTAAAATGAAAACCTTAGTTTGTTTATTATTTAAAGAACCACAAATGCTTTCTCTATGAGGAAGCCAATACATTTGCTAACGGGAAGCAAAGTGCTCGTGAAATGAGCACCATATAAATATAAATACAAATAAAGTGGAAACACTCGAGATGGAATTCACAGTTAGTTTGGGCAGATATTGCAAAAATAGTGTTAATTTCAAAGTTTTCTTAAATTTTCAATAACTTCCGTAATAATTAATTTTTTTTTTTATTTTCTTGGGCTCATTTTAAAGCTATTTTACTAGTTTGTAAATGTATAAAACATATAACCATAAAGTTTCTATAAAAGTCCCTCAAAATATATATTTATTGAATGTTTTATATTTATTTGCCTATAGATTAGATGTTTTCACATTTATCGAACTTCAAGTTTTTGCACTCTGATAGAAATTTTTTTAGAATTATGCTCATAAGCTGCTGCGATACTCTAAAAAAAACATTAAGATGAAAACAAGAACATTAAAAAATATTGATTATTACGAAAGTTATTGAAAATTTAAGAAAAAATTGAAATTTACACAATTTTTACAATATCTACTTAAAAAATAGACAAATTCACTTCATCCTGGGCTCATTTCAAACAGAATTTTGAGAGTATTTTACCCTTTAAAGAGAAAATTTTTAGCTCTGACATAATTGAAATTAAAAGAATTTTGTCAGTCATAAAAAAAGAGGTGATCGGAAACTTTTGGTCAGTAGCATATGCTAGTTGAAATCATAATTTTGCATTCATTAGTGAAAAAAGTCACAAAGATATAAAAATGATTCTTTATAGTAAGAACGAAAAAAGGCAATAATTTTAACCGAAAAGGAAAACTTTTTTTCTGATAACAATATTTAGTTTTGTTAATTAAATAAATACCCTGATAGATAGATAGATGATTCTAGATAATAAATTATTTAGAATAAAAAAATTGTAATGTTCAAAATTCCTGTGTATAGATGTATATATTATAATCCAAGATTTTTCACACAGTACATCACGACATAAATTAAAATCCTGTTAAAAGCCATGAAACATGGTCTCGCAAATTGAGGAAGTTTTATTTTAATATATGTATATTAAAAAATTAAAAGTTAATATATTAGAAAGATGATCTTTCACAAAAATTACTAAAAAAAAAACGAGAAAATGGAAATCTCGGTGAATATTGTTGAATTAATTTAATTTTTTATTTAAGTGAAAATAACACATATGAAAAATACGTGGTGAAGTATTCAAAGTCACGAGGCCAACTAACATGAGGATTCTTTTAATAGAATCTAAATAATTTTATCTCAATTTCTTGAAAGAAATCTTTTTATTACAATTTTTGTAAAAAGAATGCATTAAATATTAGCAATTTTAGAAATAGATCAACAATTTTTTGGATTATGTTATTTCCTATTTGGAGAATTTAATAATCTAAATATATTGGTTCAGAATCACCCACAAATAAAAATTCTACTATTTAGTTAAAGATTGAACTATTTTGTTGAAAATTCCATTTTTTGGGTTAAAAATTAATTTTTTTTGTTACTGAAAATGTAACTATTCTATTTTTATTTGAAATTTATATATTTTTTTGTAAATCAGTCATTTTTGGTATAAAATTAATCTTCTTGATTAAAATTTTTTAAATTGCAAATTTCACTATTCCATTTCTGATTGAAAATCGATATTTTCGGGTTGAAAATTTAACAGTTTTGTAGAAAAGTCCTCTTGGCTTGAAAAATCAACTTTTTCGTAGAAAATTAGTCTTTTTGGGTTGAAAATTTATCTCTTTAGGTAGACATTTTTTTCTGATCAAAAATGTAACTTGTAGGTTACAAGATCTTTTGTTTGAGGATTCACCTATTCGTTGAAAATTGGTCTTTTTTGTTTCAATTCGACTGTTTTTTATTTAAAATAAAAAACTTTTCTTTGTTAAAAAGTTTTTAACAAAGATAAGACTATTTTTTAACACTATATAATGAGTTTAAAAAAAAAACTCATTTCTTTTGTTGAAGGTTCAACACTTTAGTGGAAAATTCAACTATTTTGTTGAAAATTTAATTAATTTGTTAAAAATTAAACTTTTTTTATGGATATTTAATTATTGTGTAGAAAATTAATTTAATTAATTTAATTTTTTTCAATTCGACGATTTTGTTTGAAAATGTATTTTTTTATTGAAAATTCTACTACTTGGTTGAAATTTAAACTACTCTGTTAATCATTAATTTTATTAGTTTTAAACTGAAAAATTAACTATTCCATTATTTGTGGAAAATTGATCGTTTTTAGTGGAAAATTCAACAATTTGGTTGAAAATTTATGTATTTTGTTATCCATTTCTCTTTTTTGCTAGAAAATTCATCTTCTCGAATAAAAATTTAATCACTTGGATGAAAGTAGAACTATTTTGTTAAAAATTAATTTTATTAGTTGAAGATCCATCTCTTTGGTTGAAAATTCGTTTTTTTTGTTGACAATCAATTTTTTCGACTGAAAATTTAACTATTCCATTTTTGGTTGAAAATACAACACTTTTGTAGAAAATTCGTCTTTTTGGCTTAAAAATTCAACTGTTTTGTCAGAAATTTTTCTTTTGGTGTTGAAAATTCATCTCTTTTGGTAGAACTGTCTCTTTTTTGTTTAAAAATGCAACTGTTTGGTTACAAATTAATCTGTCTTGGTTGAGAATTCACCTATTTTGTTAAAAATTGATTTTTGTTGTTGTTGAATTCAACTGTTTTTTATTTAAAATTAAAATCTTTTCTTGGTTGAAGTATCAACTGTTATATTTGTTATTGAAAATTAATGTTTTATTATTGAAAATTCAAGTATTAGGTTGAAAGTTAAACATCTTTGTTAAAAGTTCATTTCTTTTGTTGAAGATTTTTCCTTTAGTTGACAATTCAACTATTTTGTTGAAAATTTAATTATTTGGTTAAAAATTCAACTCTTTTTTTTCTGGAATATTAAAATTTTTGTTGAAAATTGAACTAATTTGTTGAATATTCGTCTTTACAAATAGAGAATTCGTCCTTTTGGATTAAAAATTCTAATATTTGGTGGAAAATGCAACTGTCTTTGGTTAAAGTTGATTTTTTTTTTAATTCGACGATTTTGTTTGAAAATGTATTTTTTTGATTGAAAATTCCACTGCTTGGTTGAAATTTTAACTACTCTATTAATCAGTAATTTCATTAGTTTTTTAAACTGAAAAATTAACTATTCCATTATTTATGGAAAATTGATAGTTTTTTGTGGAAAATTCAACAATTTGGTTGAAAATTTATGTATTTTGTTATCCATGCCTCTTTTTTGGTAAAAAAAGTCATCTTCTCGAATAAAAATTTAATTACTTAGTTAAAAGTAGAACTATTTTGTTAAAAATTAATTCTTTCAATTTTTGAACTGAAAATTTAACTATTCCATTTTTGGTTGAAAATACAACAGTTTTGTAGAAAATTCGTCTGTTTGGCTTAAAAATTCACCTATTTTGTTAAAAATTGTTTTTTTTTTGTTGAATTCAACTGTTTTTTATTAAAAAATTAAATCTTTTCTTGATTGAAATGTCAACTGTTATATTTTTTTATTGAGAATTAATGTTTTATTAGTGAAAATTTAAGTATTTGGTTGAATGTTAAACTTCTTTGTTAAAAGTTAATTTCTTTTGTTGAAGATTCATCCTTTTAGTTGACAATTCAGCTATTTTGTTAAAAATTTAATTATTTTGTTAAAAATTCAATTATTTTTTTGTGGAATATTTAATTATTTTGTTGAAAATTGAACTAATTTGTTGAATGTTCGTCTTTTTGAACAGACAACTATTGGGGTAGAAATTAAATTACTTTTTTGAAAATTCATACATTTTGCTTGAACGTTAAGCTATTCGGTTGTAAATGCAACTGTTTGTTTAATAATTAGTTTTTGTTGTTGATAGTTCAACTATTTGGTTGAAAATTTTAACTATGTGGTTACAAATTTAACTATTTTTTTGAAAATTCAATTATTTTGTTGAAAATTCATATTTTTAGTTAGAAAAGTTCCTGGTTGAAAATTCAACTCTTCTAAAAGATTTGTCTTTTTGGCTTGAAGATACGACAATTTGCTTAAAAGTTCAACTCTTTGTAGTTGACGTTAATTCTTTTTTTTTTCGACCGTTTGGTTGAAAATTCGTTTCTTTTACTTGAAAGTTCAACTATTTGCTTCTTTCAATTTGCAATTGTTTGGTCTAAAATTAATCTGTTTGTGGAAAATTCAACTATTTAGTTGAAAAATCATCTTTTCGGGTTTAAAAATCAACTCTTTTCTAAAAAATTCCACTTTTTAGCTTGAAAACTGAAGTCTTTTGTTAACAATTATTTTTTTTTTAATTGAAAATGCAACCTGAAATCTTTAGCATTTCATATTGAATTCAATACGATATCTATAGATTAATTTCTCCTCTTCTGAGAGCATTTTGAATTTGTTAAAATATTTTTGTGTTTTGTTTTTTATTTGAGAAATTTATCAAATGAAATCGAATATGAAGATATAAAGAGATATTTCGGTTCCGAATTTCTTGAATAATTAGTTTATTGTCTTGAATTTTGCAGGTTTACATAATACAGATAAAAAATTTAAAGATGACATTATAACGACACCAAGGCCGATAAATTTGCCTCTCAAGGAACCGAAAACTCAAGTGGTAGGATTAGCTGCAGGACGAGCTCATTTATTAGTTTTAACGACTGAAGGTCTTTTCACTTTAGGCAATAATGGATACGGTCAATGTGGAAGACCAATTATTAATAACGAAGACTATAGGAAAAATGCGATTGTACATCATATACCCGATATTAGAGGAGATCAAATAAAAGCTGTCTCCGCAGGACAGGATCATAGGTGAAAATAAATTAACCAGAGAAATAAAACCAAAGAGATACGTTGAAAATTGGATAATTTTAAATTGGAAAACATTTCAAACAGAAGCTTTCAAAATTCAAAACCTTGAAACTAAAATTTTTAAATTTCGACAATTTTTTTAGAAAAGTTGAAATTGTCTCATTTCTAATTCGGAACGTTGAGAATCGAACAATTTTATTTTGATATGAAGAATCTCGAAATTGAATTATTTCAGATTAAAATTTCAAGACGTTAAAAATGGAATGTTTTTCGATTCGAATTTTCAAAAATAGATTAATTAAAATTTAGAGGAATGAAAATTGTATTATTTCGAATTAAAAGCATTCAAATTTGAATAATTTAAAAGTGAACACTTTTAAATTTCAATAATTTTAAATTAGGAACGATTAAAATTTGCCAATTTGAAATTGAAAACTAAATTGAATATGATTCAAAGGAAAAGATTCTAAAATTCTGTAAATCGAAATTTTAATTAAATTAAACTAATTATGATTTTACATCAAAAATTGACTACACAGTTTTTTTTTTAAATCAAAAAATAAATTCACCTTTATTTTCAATGTGCAAAATGGAACAATTTTCAATTCTAACCCCTTAAGATTGAATTATTAAGAAAAGACGTTCGAAAGAAAACGTAATTTTAAATGGAAAACATTAAAAAATGAAAAAATGTATACTCCAGAAACTTGGAACTGAAACAAATCTGAACCCTCAAAAATGTCTATTACTTTAAGTAAATTTAATCGTTTAGAAATTAACAATTTTTAAATTGTCAATTATACATTTCGAAATTCAACCATTTCAATTTTAATCGCAAAATTCAAACTACTTAAGTTACTTTAAGTAAATTTAAGTAGTTTAAAAATTAAAAATTTAAAAATTTTCAATTATACTTTTCCAAATTCAACCATTTCAATTTTAGGATTTGCCATGAAAATTCGGAATTCTGAAATTGAAACTATTAAAAATTCAAAAAATCATTGAATTGTTCAATAGGAAATTTTTTTGTTTAAACTGAGTTTGCAACGATCAAATCTATCATTTTCATACTCTACAATTTCGAAAAATTCAAGAAACCAGAAATTTGTGTGCGTTTAAAATTGAAACCAAACAATTTAGAATATTTAAATCTAAGATTATTAAATTTGAAACTGACTAAAATTGAATTGGTTGAATTTCGAGAAGTATAATTGACAATTCGAAAATTGTTAATTTTTAAACGATTAAATTTACTTAAAGTAATGGAAATTTTTAAGGGTTTAAGTAAAAAAAATGTTTACTACAACAATTCTTCGCAACTAATTTTTTTTTAGTGGTAAATGAAGTTTGGATTGTTTAAGGATGTACACTATGTACAATCTCAAAATTCGCCTATCTTTAAAATGTTTGATAAAATCGACAAAAATAGATCTTTTATTAATTTCTAAAAATTTTTATGTAGGCTTCTAAGTGTACTTCAGAAAAAAATAATGTTGGTTTAAATTATATATTTAGCAGTAGTTCTTTAGAGTTATAGTTTTTGTTTTTTCTTTAGGGAAAAGTTAAAATTTTTATTTAATCATAATGATCGACTCCTCATTTTATTCTTTGAAGGATTATTTACAATTCTATTTGAGTGGGTTTTATTACAAAAATTAATTTAGAAATCATAGTTATTATTGTTATAAACAATGATAATTTGAATTTTAATAAACACCGTCCAAATAGAATTGTAGAGAATCCTTCAAACAATAAAAAGGGACTTTGATAATTAGGTTTAAATAAGAAGTGTAACTTTGCCCTAAAGAAAAAGCAAAAATTAAAAATCTAAATAATAACTGTTAAATAAACAATTTGAACCTGAATTATTTTTTTCTGACGTACGCTTCGAAGTCCCCGTCAAGATGTGCAAAAATTAATGATAATCTATTTTTCTTGATTTCATAAATCATTAAAAAAATTGTCGACTTTTGAGATTGATTGTACGTAATATACATCCTTAAGTTTCAAGTTTATGGAGTATACATTTTTTAATTTCTTAATATTTCCCATTTAAAATTACTTTATATTTGGAAAGTTTTTTCAGAATAATTTAATTTTAAAGTTTTATAATTGAAAAGTTTTCCATTATTAACGGTTAAAATAAATGTGAATTTATTTCTTGATTTTAGAAAAGTTTGTCTAATCAATTTTTAGGTAACATCATAATTATTAATTTAATACAAATTTAGATTTCTATCATTTTAGAAGCATTTACTTTAAAATTAAAATTTAGTTTTTAACTTCAACTCCTTCCTAATGGTACTGTCTAAAATTAAAAATTTTAGTTTAAAAGGTTTTGAATTTTGAAAGCTTCTGTTTAAAATTTTTTTCAATTTAAAATCATCCAATTTCAAATGCTTTTATTCAGAAATGATACAAGTTCAATCCCTTTTAATTCCGTTTGAAATATTGACCTTTTACAAAATTTTCCCTGTCTAATGATATAATTTCTGTTTTATCTTTCAGCATTCTTTTAACAGAAACTGGAGAGGTTTATACCTTTGGCTGGGGAGCAGATGGGCAAACAGGTCTTGCCCATTTTGAAAATGAATACAGACCTCGTCTAGTCAAGGGAGATATAGCAGGAGAACGAATTTCTAAAGTAGCCTGTGTAGCTGATTGTGTCTTGGCACTTAGTGGTAGGTCAAAGCTTATGATTTTTCTAAAAAAATGTCTTTTGACTTTATTTTATCGGAAAAGAAACGTTTAGATCTGAGTGGCCACCTTTTTATTGAATTTGGAAACTAAAAAGCTTTCTTTTGTAGCTAAGTGTTCTATTTTTTTTTTATTATATTTATTTATTAATGGGGGGTTGATCAGTCAACTTGTGAGTGTACACTTTCCCCTATTCATCTACTTTTTACCCTTTTTTTAAAGATTCCTCTTTTTCTCCCTGTTTCCAAAACACTATCCCTTTTTCTCTTAAATGCGAACTAAATTAATAGAAACCTATAAGAAAATTCATCGATTTTTGGCTGAAAGCTAATTCTTTTAATTGGGGAGACTACTATCATATTTTTGTTTCAGAATTCATCTCCTTTGTTTTAAAATTTATACTACTTGCTTGAAAATTTAATATATTTATTGAAAATTTAACTATTTTGTCCGAGAATTCTACTACTGGGTTGAAGGTTGAACTACTTTGTTAAAATTTCATTTTATTGTTTGATCGTTTCAAGTTGGAGAGTCAACTATTACATTTTTCATTGAAAAATCGTCTTCCTTTTTAGTTGAAAATTCAACTACTTGGTTGAAAGTTGAAATAATTTGTTGAAAATTCGATTATTTTGTTTAAAAATCCGTGTATTTGATTGTAAATTCTTCTTTTTTGGTAGTAAATGAATCTTCTTGATCAAAAATTCTTTTTTTGTTTGTGGAAAATTAATTTTTTGAAGTGGAAATTTAACCATTCAATTTTTTGTTCAAAATTATCGTTTTTAGTTAAAATTTCAACTATTTGGTCGTAAATTAACTTTTTTATTGAAAATTCAACTGTTTTGTAAAAAATTCGTCTTTTTGGTTGGGAAATTCTACTATTTTAGTAGAAAATTAAAGTGTTTGGCTGAAAATGATCTTTTTGGGTGAAAATTCAAATTCTCGGGTTAAAAATTCAATTTTTCGTAGAGAATTTGCCTTTTTGGCTAGAAAATTCAACAACTTGGTCAAAAATTAATCTTTATTGGTTGAGAGTTTACCTATTCTTTTGATAATTTGCCCTTTCTGGTTGGACTCAACTGTTTTTAATTTAAAATTTAAATCTTTTTTGGTATATTTTTTTGAAAACTCAACTATTATATTTTTATTTGAAAATTCGTCTTCTTTTTTGTTTGAAAATTCGACTACTTGGCTGAAAGTTGAAATAATTTGTTGAAAATTCGTTCTTTTTTTTAGTTGAAAATTAATTGTTTTCAACTAAAAATTTGTCTATTCCTTTCTTGGTTAAAAATTGATAGTTTTTACTTGAAAATTCGATTATTTGGCTGAAAAATCCGTGTATTTAATTGAAAATTCTTCTTTTTTGGTAGAAAATTAATCTTCTTGATTAAAAATTCTTTTTTTGTTTGTGGAAAATGAATTTTTTGAGTGGAAATTTAACTATTCAATTTTTTTGTTTAAAATTATCGTTTTTAGTTGAAAATTCAACTGTTTGGTTCTAAATTAACGTTTTTATTGAAAATTCAACTGTTTTGTAGAAAATTTGTCTTTTTTGCTGGAAAATTTTACTATTTCGGTAGAAAATTCAAGTGTTTGACTGAAAATGATCGTTTTGGGTGAAAATTCATACTTTCGGGTTAAAAGTTCAATTTTAATTGAAATATTTTTTTATATATTTCTTTGAAAACTCAACTATTAAATTTTTATTTGAAAATTCGTCTTCTTTTTTGGTTGAGAATTCGACTACTTGGTTGAAAGTTGATTTAATTTGTTGAAGATTCGTTTTTTTTGTTGTTGAAAATTTAACTATTCGGTTTTGGTCAAAAATTGATCACTTTAGTTGAAAATTTAATTATATTTGGTTGAAAAATCCGTGTATTTGATTGAAAATTCGTTTTTTTGTTGTTGACAATTTATTCAATTGAAAATTTAACTTTGCTGTTTTTGGTTAAAAATTGATCGTTTTTAGTTAAAAGTTAAATTATTTGGTTGAAAAATCCATGTATTTGATTGAAAATTTGTTTTTTTTCTATTGAAAATTAATTTTTCAACTAAAAATTTACCTATTCGGTTTTGGTTAAAAATTGATCGTTTTTAGTTTAAAATTCAATTATTTAGTTGAAAAATGTATGTATTTGATTGAAAATTCGTTGTTTATTTGTTGCTGAATATTAATTTTTTTAACTGAAAATTAAACTGCGGTTTTTGGTTAAAAATTCATCGTTTTGAGGTGAAAATTCAGTTATTTTATTGAAAAATTCGTGCATTTGATTGAAAATTCGTATTTGTTGGTGGAAACTTAATCTGCTTGATTGAAAATTTAACTACTTCGTTCAAAGTTGAACTACTTTTTTAAAAATTAATTTTATTAGTTGAAGATTCATTTCTTTGTTGTTTGAATTTTTTGTTGTGGAAAATAAATTTTTTAAGTGGAATTTGAACTATTCCATTTTTTGTTGAAAATTGTGATACTTTTCAGTTGAAAATTCGATTATTTTGTTTAAAAATCCATGTATTTGATTGAAAATTCTTCTTTCTTGGTAGAAAATTAATCTTGTTGATTAAAAATTCTTTGTTTGTATGTGGAAAATGAATTTTTTAAGTGGAAATTTAACTATTCAATTTTTTGTTCAAAATTGATCGTTTTTAGTTTAAAATTCAATTATTTAGTTGAAAAATGAATGTATTTGATTGAAAATTCGTTGTTTTTTTGTTGAATATTAATTTTTTCAACTGAAAATTAAACTGCGGTTTTTGGTTAAAAATTGATCGTTTTGAGGTGAAAATTCAGTTATTTTATTGAAAAATTCGTGCATTTGATTGAAAATTCTTCTTTTTTGGTAGTAAATGAATCTTCTTGATTAAAAATTTAACTACTTCGTTCAAAGTTGAACTACTTTGTTAAAAATTCATTTTATTAGTTGAAGATTCATTTCTTTGTTGTTTGAATTTTTTGTTGTGGAAAATAAATTTTTTAACTGGAATTTTAACTATTCCATTTTTTCTTTAAAATTGTGATATTTTTTAGTTGAAATTTCAAATATTATGTCGAAAATTAACTTTTTTATTCAAAATTCGTATTTTTGTCTAAAAAAATTCTACTATTTTGCTAGAAAATTTAACTGTTTGGCTGAAAATGAAATTCTTGATTGAAAATTCAATTGTTTTGTAGAGGATTCGCCTTTTTGGCCTGAAAATTCAACAAATTAGTTAAAAATTAATCCGTTTGGGTTGAAGATTTACCTATGTTGTTGATAATTTGCCCCTTTTAGTTGAATTGAACTGTTATTGATTTAAAATTAAATTTTTTGTTATTGAAATATCAACTATTACATTGTTCGTTGATTATTCGTATTTTTTGATTGCATTCAAGTGTTTCCAATTTGAAATCGAAATATTTTATGGTTTAAATATTAAATATTCCATTTTCGGTTGAAAATTTATCTTTTTTTTTTGGAAATTTAACTATTTTGTTAAAAGTTAAATTGGTTCTTGAAAATTAAACTGTTTGGTTGATAATTTTTTTGTGTGGAAAGTTCAACTATATGGTAGAGAATTTAATTATTTTGTTGTAAATTCCACTATCTTGTTAAAAGGTAATTTTTTTTATAGACAATTCAACTGTTGTTTTTTTTAAATTCCTTTTTTTCGGTAGAAATTCCGTCCTTTTGGATTGGAAATTCATCTTTTTGTTAGAAAAGTTATTTGTTGGAAATACAGCTATTTGTTTGAATTTTTTATTTATTTTTTATTTGAAACTTTACCTATTTCGTTACAAATTTAATTATTTTTCTCGATAATTGAACTATTTGGTTATAAATGTAAATGTTTGGTTGATAATTTTGTTTGTAATTCAACTATGTAGTTTAAAATTTATATTTTAGCTTGAAAATTCGACTACTTGTTTAAAAAATTCCACTATCTTGCTAAAAAAGCATCTTTCTGGGCGTAAATTCAACTTTTTTCTAAAAAATTAGTCTCTTTGGCTTGAAGATTCAACTGTTTGGTTAAAAATTAAATTATTTTGTTAAAAATTCATCGCTTTTCGTAGAAAATTGATCTTTTTTTGGTTTAAAATTTAACTATTATGTTGAAGATGCAGTATATATTTTAAATTTAAATCTTAAGCATTTTATACTGAATTCACATTTTTTTAGTCGCCCCTATATCAAAGTCTCAATTATTATTTTAGTACTTTACAGCGAAGCTTAAATTTACAAATTGATAAGAATTGATTTTATTTATTAAGATAAATAATATGAATATAACTTCAGAATATTAAATTTTTTTATAATAACATTAATGAAAATTATTTAGATCTCAATAATTGTTGGAAAGTCCTTTACATTTGCATTGATTAATAATTGTACAAGAAATTGTGAATAAATTAGTCTGCGACCAGTAGAATGTGATGACATTGAATATAGAATTGACTGGATTTTTAAAAAGTAGACCTGGAATTTTTTCAAAAGTAGACCCGGAAAACCCAGAAAAGTCATAGAATTTTGATTTCAAGAGTGATCAACCCCTCGTTTATTTAATAAATAATTACATATTTTCTCACAATAGACAAGGGTAGAGTATTCGGTTGGGGAAATGCAGAATACGGCCAACTGCCCAATAAAAATGGGACCCAACAAATAAACATAGCGACAGAATTAGAATTATGCAGAGGCCTTGGAAGAATTGTCGATATCGCAGCTGGAGGAAGTTTCTGTATGGTATTAAACGGTAAATTTTGAAAATATCTATTAAATTAGATAACTATCCATAGAAAATAATTGACATTCAGTTTTTCCAAATATATTGTCTGAAAAATATTTTTATTTCAATAAATTTTAGATGTGGGAGACGTTTTCGTGTGGGGCTATGGAATTTTGGGATTTGGTCCGGATGTACGGAAAGCAGTTGAACCAACGCTTATTCCTGCGACGCTTTTCGGCATAAATGCTTATGAACGCAATGTTCAAGTAAGAGAAAAAAATCTTTATTTTAACTATCTTAATTACAGGCTTTACTCTCTTTCCCCTATTTCTCTCTCGACCCGTTTTTTTTAATTCCTCTTTTTCCCCCTGTTTTTAAGAAACTTCTTTTTTCCCTTTTACTTGATTTCGCTTGAATGCGAACTGAATTGATCTGTTTTTGGTTGAAAGGTCTCCTATTTTCTCATCATTAATCTCTTTTGGTTGTAGAAAATTAATCGTTTTCCGTAGTAAATTAATTTTCTTGGTTGAATATTAATCTGTTTTAGTTAGAGATTCAATTATTTTGTTGAAAATTCCTCTTTTTTTGTTGAAAATTGAACTGACCGGTTGAAAGTTGAAATACTTTGATAAAAATTCAGCCTTTTTCGTAGAAAATGAATCTTGTTGTTTGAAAATTCTTTTTTTTTAAATTCCAATCTAGTGAAAAATTCATCTATTTTGGTAGAAACTTCAACCTTTTTAGATAACAATGTAACTTTTTGGTTGAAGCTCAATCTGTTTTGCTTTAACATTTAATTATTTTGTTGAAAGTTCCTCTTTTTCGGTTGAAGATTCATTATTTTAGTTGAAACGTCAATTTTTTTAACTAAAAATTTAACTGTTCAATTTTTGGTTGAATTTTGTTTTAATTTAACTATTTGATTGAAAATTCATGTTTTTTTTATCACTTGTTTTTTTTTTGGTTGAAAATGAACTTTTTTTAACTGAAGATTTAATTTCAATTATTTGGTTCAAAATTTATTTTTTTGCTTATATATTCTTCATTTTAATTGAAAATTCGTTTATTTGATTGAAAAATTTATTTTTGTGGTTGAAAACTCATGTATTTTGTTAAAAATTTTTTTTTTTGCAGAAAATTAATTTGTGTTTTTGAAAATTTATTTTTGTGGTTGAAAATTCATTTCTTCGGTAGAAAGTTTAACTATTTTGTTGACAATTCGTTTTTCATTGAAAATTAATGTTTTTAACTATCTTTTTAAATATTTTTTAGTAGAATATTTCGCTATTTGGTTGGAAATTAATTTTTTTGTAGAACATTAATCTTCTTGGTTGAAAATTCATCTATTTTGATAAAAATTCGTCTTTTTTTGTGGAAAATTAATGTTCTTGCGTGAAAATTTATCTAATTCGTTGAAAATTTATTTCTTTGGTAGAAAATCTAGCTATTTTTTTGAAAATTCTTGTTTTTTTTTGGTTAAAAATTAATTTTCTCAACTAAAAATGTAACTATTGCTTTTTTACTTGAAAATTTATTTCTTTTATTGAATACAAATAACTTTGACTTGAAAATTCTTTTTTTTTTAAATTTAAATCTAGTGAAAAATTCATCTATTCTGGTAGAAATTTCAACTTTTTTAGTTAACAATATAATTTTTTGGTTGAAGTTCAATCTGTTTTGCTTTATCATGAAACTATTTTTTGAAAGTTACTCCTTTCTATTGAAGATTCATCATTTTAGTTAAAAAGTCATCTCTTTTACTTAAAAATAATTTTTTTTAGTTGAAAATTAATTTTTTTAACTAAAAATTTAAATGTTCAATTTTTGGATAAATTTTGTTTTAATTTAACTATTTGGTTGAAAATTCATGTATTTTGTTCATATTTAAAATGAAATATATTTTTTTTTTTTGCAAATCAACTTTTTTTAACTGAAGATGTAATTGTGTAATTGTGTGATTGAAAATATACGTAATTTGTTGATAATTCGTCTTCTTGGGTTAAAAACGCAACTATTTTGGTTTAATGTTCAACTGCTTTGATAAAAATTAATTTCTTGGTTGAAAGTGTAACTACTTTGTTGAAAATTCGTATTTTTTTATAGAAAATTAATCTTCTTGATTGAAGATTCATATCTTTGGTGGACACTTGAACTATTTTGTTAAAAATTAAATTTTCTAACTGAAAATATAACTATTCCATTCTTGGTTGAAAATGTATCTTTTTTATTTTAAAATTCAATTCAAGATCTTTTTAATGTTAAAATGTTGAAAATTCCACTTTTTCGATAGAAAATTAATCTTTTTGGTTGAAAATTCAGCTTCTTCATCGAAAATTAAATTATTTAGTTAAAAATTGATTTTTTTGTTTGAATATTCATCAATTTAACTGAAAGTTCATTTATTTGATTGAAAATTTATGTTTACGGTTGAAAATTTATGTATTTTGTTAAAAATTCATTTTTTTAAAAAGATAATTGATTTATTTGTTTAAAAATTGATCTTGATGGTTGAAAATTCTTTTCTTCGGTAGAAAATGTAACTATTTTGTTGAAAATTCGTTTTGTATTGAAAATTAATTTTTTAAACCGAAAATTGAACTATTCTATCTTTTAAAACATTTTTTTGAAGAAGATGTCGCGATTTGGTTGCAAATTGATTTTTTTTTGTAGAACATTAATCTTCTTGGTTGAAAATTCATCTATTTTGATAAAAATTCGTCTTTTTTTGGTTAAAAATTAATTTTCTCATATCTTTGGTGAATGCTTGAACTATTTTGGTGAAAATTTAATTTTTTAACTCATAATATAACTATTCCAATCTTGGTTGAAAATGTATCTTTGTCATTTAAAAATTCAGTATTATGTTGAAAATTCGATTTTTTTGATAGAAAATTAATCTGCTTGGTTGAAAATTCATCTTTTTAATTGAAAATTCATTTATTTGATTGAAAATGTATGTTTGGAAATTCATGTATTTTGTTAAAAAAAAATTTTTAAAGATAATTTATTTTTTTGTTTGAAAATTTATCTTTATGGTTGAAAATTCATGTATTTTTTTAAATTTTTTTTTTTTTAATTGAAAATTAAGTTTTTTTACAGAAAATGTAACTATTCTATTTTTTAAATTATTTTTCAGTAGAATATTTCGCTATTTGGTTGAAAATTAATTTTTTTTGTAGAACATTAATCTTCTAGGCTGAAAATTCATCTATTTTGATAAAAAATCTTCTTTTTTGTGGAAAATTAATTTTCTTGCATGAAACGTTATCCAATTGGTTGAAAATTTATTTCTTTGTTTGAAAATTAAACTATTTTGTTGAAAATTCTTGTTTTTTTTTTGTTCAAAATTAATTTTCTCATATCTTTGGTGGATACTTGATCTATTTTGGTGAACATTAAATTTTCTAATTGATAATATAACTATTCCAATCTTGGTTGAAAATGTATTGTATTAAAAATTTATTTCTTTTATTGAAAGCAAATAATTTTGGCTTGAGAATTCAATTTTGTTTAAGATATATATTTTTTTTTCACTCTAAACTTCAACAATTTTGTTTGAAATTAACTTTTTTGTTAAAAAATCATATTTTGGGGTTGAATAATAGTATTTTTGACTTGAAAATTTAACATTTTGAATCAAATTTTTTTTCACTATTTACTGGGACATTTTTTTAGGTTGAAAATTCAACTATTATCTTAAAAATTTCTTTTTTTTTGTATTGAAAGTTAGTTTTTTTAACTGTAAATTTAATTATTCCATTTTGGGTTAAAAATGTATCTTTTTGAGTTGAAAACTGAACTATTGGATTGAAAATGATTGTATTTTGTTGAAAATTCATCTTTTTTGTTGATAATTAATTATTTTATTTGAAACATAATCTAATTGGTTGAAAATTAATCTATTTTGTTGTAAACTCATCTTTTTGGAAGAAAATTCATCTTCTTGGTTGCAGATTCATCTCTTTGGTGGAAAATGAGCTATTTTGTTAAAAATTCGTTTTTTTGTTAAAATTTTTTTTTTAATTGAAAATTTAACTATTCCATTTTTAGTTCAAGATTTAACTATTTGTTCGAAATTGTTAAAAATTAATTTGATCATTTTGTTGAAAATTCAACTGTGTTCTAAAAAATTCGTCTTTTTGGCTTGAAAATTGAAGTATTTGGTTGAAAACGCATCTGAAAATTCAACTATTATTTTGAAAATCTGTCACTTTTGTTTGAAAGTTCAACTATGTGGTTGTAAATGGAACTATTTTGTTATAAATGAATCTTCCTTAATTGAAAAGAATCTTTTTTTTTTGTGGAAAATTAATCTTTTCGGGCATTCATCTTTTCAGCTAAGAAAATGAACTATTTGGTTGAAAATTCAAGTATTTTGTTGAAAATTTAATATATTTCGACTTGAAATCTTAGAAATTTGAAGCAAATCACATTGAATTCAATACGGTATCGAGGTTAATTTTATTTACAAGAATTTATTTCCCTATTTTTGTGAAAAATCACCATATTTTTCCTCTTTTGAGAGCATTTTGGACCGTGAAGTCTGTAATTACTTTTACCTAATTCACTTTATATTTCAGGTATCTAAAATTTACTGTGGAATCAGTCACCTTGCTGCAGTTACGAATAAGGGAGACCTTTACATGTGGGGTCGAAATAAATTTGGATCCCTTGGATTGGGCCACGTGAACGATCAATTTTTCCCCCTCAAGGTATTAAAAAGTTTTTTCTAGTTTTGAATATTTCGATCAAAAACTGAAGTAAAATTAAAAGGATTTTCTTTTGAATAAATTTTGTCTTCCTCAGGTTTCTGTGGGCGCGCAAGTAAAAAAAGTCGCATGTGGCGTCGATCACACAGTTACGCTCTGCAAACCATTTGTATAGGAACAAATTAAAGTCTTAATTCCGAATGTAATTAAAACTTGAAAAAATATTTTATTAAAACCGGAAAAATATACAAAAGTGTCTATTTTCAGAATGACAGCAACTTACAACTAAAATACTTATTACAAGTTATTACAAGTATCCAAATAACTTTGGATTTGATGAACAGTCCAGAATGGAAGAATGATAGCCTAAAATAAATTATGACCCTCAAGTATGAGAAAGCTTTTGATATTTTTATTTGATCAAATAGCAATAGCAAATGGGAAATGCTGTGATGTAAAAACTGGTGCCAAGAGTCGCAATTTGAATGAAAGCAATTTGTACTTATAGAGTGTGAGACCAATCGTCTTTTATGAGGATTAATCGACCTTAAATTAAACTAATAATAGTGACTAAATGTATATAAAATTGACAGTATGATAATAAGTGGCATTGCTGTGATAGAACTCGCTCCACTTCTACAAACTAGGTTTTCGTAAGATATCTTGAATCTGATTTGATCTGGGAATCGACACAAGTTCATATCTGAAAAGAAGAAAATTCAATGTTTTTTTAGTGCAATGAATCCTAATTCTTTTTAGGGGCCGTGCAAAAATTACGTCATCATTTTTGGTTGGAAATTCAACTGTTTTGTTGAAAATTCGTTTTTTGATTTGAAAATTCATTTTTTGTAGAAATTTCATCTTTCTTGTTTAAAACTGCAACTATCTGGTGACATTTTCGGGTTCAAAATTCAACTGTTTTGTGGACAATTTGTATTTTTATTTAAAAAATTCAATAATTTGCTAGAAATTCAATTATTTCATCGAAAGTTGAACTAATTTTTTAAAAATGTATTTTTTCAGTTGAAGATTCATCATTTTAATTAAAAATTCATTTCTTTGGTTGACAATTCAACTATTTTATTTATAATTCGTTTTTTAGGTTAATTTTTTTTAATTGAAAATTTTAATATTTAATTTTTGGTTGAAAATGTATGTTTTTTAGGTAAAATTTTAATTATTTGCTTCAAAATTCATGTATTTTGTTAAAATTCGACTTTTTGGTAGAAAGTTAATCCTCTGGGTTGAAAATTTAACTTTTTGATTGAAAATTCTTGTATTTTATTGAAAAGACGTACTTTTTGGTAGAAAATCGCGTTTTTTGGATAAAAATGCAACCGTTTGGTTAAAAATTAGTTTGTTTTTGTTCAGGATTCAGATATTTTGATGAAAATTATTTTTTTTTTGATAAATTCAACTTTTATGATTTAAAATTAAAATCTTTTTGGTTGAAATAATAACTATAGCATTTTTTGATAAAAATTCGTCCTTTTAGGTTGAAAATTCAATGCATTGGTTGAAAGTTGAACTACATTCTTTAAAATTCATTTTTTTGGTTATACATTCATAATTTTAGTTGAAAATTTATCGCTTTGGTGGAAAATCGAACTACTTTGTTTGAAATTCGTTTTTTGGTTTCAAATTAATTTTTTAAACTGAAAATTTAAACTTTATTATTTATTAAAAGTAAAAAATGTTTGGTTGAAATATTAACTATTAAATTTCTAATTAAAAATGCATCCTTCTAGGTTGCAAATTAAACTCATTGGTTAAAAGTTGAAAAAATTTCTTTAGAATTCATTTTTGTTGTTGTTAAAGATTCATAATCTTAGCTAAAAATACATTTTTTGGTTGAAAATTAAACTTCTTTGTTGAAAACTTATTTTTTTTTGGTTGAAATTAATTTTTTTAACTTGAAATTCAACTATTTGATAGAAAATTCAATTGTTTAGTTGAAAATTAATTTGTTTTAGTTGAGGATTCTAGTATTTTGTTGAAAATTCGTATATTTAAAAAAAATTCAACTGTTTCTGATTTAAAATAAAATCTGGTTGTGATTTTGTGATGAAAATTCATCCTTTTAGGTTGAAAATTCAACTCATTGGTTGAAAGTTGAACTGCTTTCTTTAAGATTATTTTTTTGTTGTTAAAGATTAATAATCTTAGTTGAAAATTCATCTCTCTTTTTGAAAATTGAACTACCTTGTTAAAAATTCGATTTTCGTTTAAAATTAAATTTTTCACTGAAAATTTAACTGTTGGTGGAAATTTCAATTGTTTGTTTGAAAATTAATTTGTTTTAGTTAAGGACTCAAGTATTATGTTGAAAATTCGTATATTTCAGATAAATTCAACTGTTTGTGATTTAAAATAAAATATTTTTTGGATGAAATATCAACTATTACATTTTTTGTTAAAAATTTACCTTAGGTTTAAAATTCAACTCATTGGTTGTAAGTTGAACTAATTTCTTTAACATTCATTTTTTTGGTTAAAGCTTCATAATCTTAGTTGAAAATTAAACTACTTTGTTGAAAATTCGTTTTTTGGTTAAAAATTCATTTTTTAAACTAGAAATTTAACTAGTTGGCTGAAAACTTAACTATTTCGTTGAAAATTGAACTGTTCGTTTTTAAATTCATTTGTTTTAGTTGAGGATTCACGTATTTTGTTAAAAATTCTTATTTTTCAGGTAAATTCAACTGTTTCTGATTTACAATAAAATATTTTTTGGTAGAAAATTCAACTTATTGGTTGAAAGTTAAACTACTTTCTTTAAAATTTACTTTTTTGGTTAAAGATTCATAATCTTAGTTGAAATTTAATCTTTTTTTTTGGAAATTGAACTACTTTGTTAAAAATTCGTTTTTTTGGTTTTAAATGAATTTATTTCACTGTAAATTTAACTATTTGGTGAAAAATTCAACTGTTTGGTTGAAAATAAATTTGTTTTAGTTAAGGATTCAAGTATTATGTTGAAAATTCGTATATTTCAGATAAATTCAACTGTTTGTGATTTAAAATAAAATATTTTTTGGAT